>VZRI01002959.1:203982-220280 GCA_013397515.1 Upupa epops
GGTGGGAAAATTTTTTTTAAAATGTTTTGTCTTTTTTTTTTTTGTGCTTGTGGTTTTCAGGGAGTGTTTCTGCAGTGACTCTGCTTTCCCCTCTCACAAGTGTTTGATGGACGGAAGGATGGAGCTGCTCTGCTGCAAGAGCAGACTGAAGGAGCTGGGGCTGTTCAGGAGAAGAGAAGGCTCCTGGGGAGCCTTACAGCAGCCTTCTAGTACCTGAAGGGGGCTACAGAAGAACTGGGGAGGGACTTTTTATGAAGAACCGTAGTGGTAGGACAAGGGGCAATGGTTTCAAGCTAAAAGAGATTTAGATTAGATCTTAGGAGGAAATTCCTCATTGGAACACCTTGCCATCCCTCTGTATTTTACACCCCTAACTCAGATTTCTCAAACAAATCACCTGGAAAAGTTGAATTAGTGAAAATATTTGCAGAGATACATATCTGCAACTCAGAAGGTCAAAGTAAAGCTGCTTATCCTGACTTTTCTGCAGCACCACTTACTTTTCTACGAGGCAGATAGACGTCAAGTCTCGCAATCCCAGTCACTTTAAAGTTTTCATTCCCAGCCCCACGCTCAACTGCTTTGCATCGGATTTCTTCGAGCATCATCTCTGTGTCGTTCTCATTGATACTCAGCTTGGAGGAGTATATTTGCACAAGCTCCTAAGAAAACAGCACAAAAAAAACGCTTGTTAAGAGGCACGAGCTGTGTGACATAGAAGACATGTTATATCAGCTTGGGGAGAGCGTTTACCTTCATCTCTTTACCAGCTTCTTTGTTTTCGGTCGTATACGGAGGCTTCCATAGTTGAATTTTGTCCTCTCTTAAGCAACTGGTCAGTTTGGCCATTAAATACTTCTTTTGTGCCATTCTTTTGAAATAAAAACACAATTGGAAGGGAGAAAGAAAGAAAAACAATCAGTCTTTTAGGGTAGCTTTCCTGTATTCAAGAAGTCCCAGTGGCATTTTGAATGCTGTAAAAGAAGTTGAGTATAAAATGCATTTTGGTGGGGAGGGAAACTTCAGCCCAAGCTACTACACAAAACTGGTGAAATCTGGATTAGAGCAGCAATGATTCAGAAGCCCCCTACATCAGACTCTGGCATTTCAAGAAAGATGAAACCTCTTCTCAAACCCTTATGTATGCTGGAATTGCAGAAGGGGTCAATTCGTGAGTATCCACAAGGATGCCTCAAACAAATTCCCCTCTAAAACACGTCCATGCTGTATGTCTGCCTTCCTGCTTCTCCAGCATCCCTGCTGTAACAGCCTTTCTACACCAGTGCATGTTATTACTCTCCTTGGGAGGGCAGAAAGAGGTGTCGACAGAGAGCATCTCAGAATCACAAGCTCCATCATGCAAAGACTAAGGAAAAGTTCACAGCCCTTCTGCATAGTCCAAGAGATTCTTCCCACTCCCACTGCAAAGCGAGAAAAGACACACAGGGTCCAAGCAACATATCCTATTTTGCGATAACTGAAGCGCACAGTAATCCTCAGCAGAAGCCTGTATGACTCACTTTTCCATCAGACAGACCCATAAACATTCCTGACACTGTTTCACTTTCATAAGAAACGAAAGGGACTTTCCTCAAAACGGATGTGAATATGAATCAGTGGTGTTTCCCAAGGGCTGTTCTGAATACAAGACTTGAGGTTTTCTAACTAAAGCATCATCCCTTAAAGTCAGCAAGTCTTACACAAGACACAAAACAATCACAGACTCATAGAAATATTGAGTTGGAAGGGACCGCTAAAGGCCATCTAGTCTAAGCTCCCTACAACAAGCAGGGACATGTCCAACACGACTTTCAAACTCATCCAGGGATGGCGATTCAACCTCCTCCCCGGGCAGCCTCTTCCAAGGTTTGAGGACCCTTTCCACGAAGAAGTTTTTCTAACTATCCAACCTAAACTTCCCCTGGTGCAACCTGAGGCCACTTCCTCTGGTCCTGTCACTTCTTACTTGTGAGAAAAGGCCAACCTCCTCCTCTCTACAACCTCCTTCCAGATAGCTGTGAACAGCGATGAAACCTCCTAAAGATCAGGAGAGAAGACGCCTAGCACAACCATGACCCTGCATAGGGGCGGGGGGAAGAGGCTGAAGCAGCATCACTGCGAGAACAGGCCAGAAGGTGAAGGATGGAAACCCCAAAGGCTGTCAGCAGTAGCAGGCTACCCCTGTGCTCACCCAGCCCCTCTCCCTCCCATAGCAGCGCTCACAACGCAGGTCACTGCTGTCACCGAAGGCCACCACCCACCTGCGCCGGCNGCCGCCACCCACCTGCGCCGGCAACGGAGACCGAGGAGCGTCCCGGAGGGGATCTTGGGCCCTCCCGCAGACGCTCCCTCCTCCCTGAGGTGGAGGCACCGGGCGGGGCTGAGGTCGAACTGCCGTCTCAGGCAACGGCCGAGCGGAAGGGAAGGGAGGGGAGGGCGGGACGGCGGGCAGGNGAAAGCCAGGCCAGGACTCGTCACGTGGGTGAAGCCGCGCTGCCCGCCGCCATCTTAGTGACCTGCCCTCAGCGGAAGGCGGGCTCAGTGGCGAGTGTTGCTGTCACTGTAGTGCCCTCTGGCCTGCCTGGGCTCATTGCCTCCTGCCAGCAGGAGGAAGCAGTAGCAGCGTTTGGCTACCTGAGCACCCTCCCTTTCAGGAGGTGTTGGTTGTGGAGGAGACCGAGTGCTCTGCGGCCCCCCTCAGGCGCGGCCCCCGTCAGCCGCGGCCTGTCAGTGGGGCAAAAGGGGCTGCGTTTCAGTGCTCACCCACAAAGTGTTCTCCGTGGATTGAGAAGGCAGTCTCTCATTTACACAAACCAGATCAGCATAATGAATACAGTCATCACTGACGACGTTCCTACTGGTGATCACAACTTCAGTTCCTTTAGGTAATGAAGGCTATATAATTCCTCACTTCAAATTAAAGTGAAATTAAACTACTGAGAAAGTACCCCACATGCTCAGGAGAAGGGGCTTCCTCCACGTCAGGGCCTGTTTGAGCTGTGGATGTGATTTGTAGTGTTACAGTGAGGGGAGTTGAACTAGGGGATGCACAGACCTTGAGTTTTCTCATTGACAGCCTCTTGATACACTCTAATTGTCGGGGTGTCCTGGCTTGTAGGAGTCCAACCATCCCTTCTTCTGTTTAGGGAGGATAAAGTGTCTTTCAGCTGTCTAGTTCAACGTACAGCAGAAGCACCTCGAGTTAGTGCAGCCCTAATAGATTATTTTAGGTTAGGATCAGCTTTCAACAGCACTGTCCAAGGCGAGCGTTTATGGTGGGGCTTCTCTTTCACTTTGAGGCAACAGGCAAATTCTTCCCTGTTGCAGGACTGTTAAAAGTTAACCTGGGTTCAGAGGCTGAGCTGTAAAAATACTTGGTGAGGGGAACAATCTGATATTAAAGCCAAGGTGGTACTGGAGTGTCACTTCTAGTGACATGACCCCATAATAGCCTGGAGTGGGAATGGTATGAGGCTGCCCAGACATCTGGCTGCACAATGTGAGCTGCTCCATGTTGTATTCTTACACGAAGCCCTCAGAGGGCTGGGGCTTGTTCCTGGAATCTTTTTGTTGCCTATAAAAGATGTAAGTACTCTTTTAATGAGCTACACCAGAAATAATTAACTCATGTGGGTGAATTGTTTCGTGTGACCAGCTGTCCCAGCAGCAGATGGACTTTAACTGCTCTGATGAGTGACTGAAATGATTGTGCTAGAGTATTACAGAATAAACCTGCAGGACTGTCCTTACGTAAAACATCTTCCTTAGGCAGTTGTGAAGACTAAAGAGGGGTGGCGCATATTGCACTTTGGGAAATGGGAACCACACAGGTATTGTGAGCTACAGAACAGGACACTGAACTAGAATTGCCAGACCCCAGGCTGCTCTCTCTGCATAAATCAGTCAAGCAACCTGGAGTTCAGTGCTTGAACCTCAGCTCAAGCTATGGAAGCAGACTGACAATAGTTACTGTTTCATGATCACCAAACGTGAAGAAGCTAACAGCAAAGGGGTTTGAAAATCAGGTGCACTTAGAACTGGGACTTAATAATATTTGAAGTTTTTGATTTTTTCCTCATGTTTCCCTGATTCATTTTCACTACATCTGCTTTAAGAAAAATACCACAGGCTGGGTGATGAGTGTCTTGTCTTGTTAGACGCAGACTTTGTGTAGTGTTTCACATTCTTGAAATGTAAGCACAGCAACTTTCCTCATAATTAAAAGTACTCCACTAACAAATACAAATTTATTGAAATCGGGTTTTGCATAATGTCCTTGAGAACTAAATGGAAAAAGTTATATGAAGGCAAAATGCCTTTTCGCCCTGAGTTCAAGGCAGTACAAAGCACAGGTGTATGCTAGAGAAGTCTCTGGGAAGGACAAAGTATTTGTATGAAGGTACATACAAAGGAGTTAGTTATTAGTGGCTGTATAAACCTGTCCTGAGTTATAAATCAAGATACTCAAGGTCTGTGTTTAGTTAAGATAACTAATTCTGAGCACTTTAAAATCAATTTAAAAATGTTTGCAGAAAATAATATTGCTAATTTAGTGCGAGAGGGTTTAGGCAGGTGGCTAGATAAGGTTATAAACTTTCTGTGATACTGATTAACAAGATTTAAATGTTGAAGTTGCACTCACTGAAATGTTCTCAAGTGTATCATCGTATCTCGGTAAAAAGATGTTGAATGCATTCTTGAAGAGTTTTAATAGTCTACAAACTTGGAGATAAATAACACTGAAGTATGAATAGGCACTAGTACCAATCAGTAGACTCGGTAATCAGCAGAACAAGTAAACAGGAATATAATCTATACCACATATTTAAAAACTCTCATTGTTCTCTGATACTTCCCTCCAAGTAGTTTCTTGTTTCATAAAGGCTGGTTGTTGGCGAGTAATTTTTTCCTATTAGACGTCTATCTGTTATGCCTATAAATGTATATAAACTACAGGTTTTATCTTGTTTTATTTCTTTATGATCTTATAATTAGAGAATCACAGAATTATTGAGTCTGGGAAAGATATTTAAAATCATCCAGCCCAAACTCTGACCTAACATCACCACATCAGCGAGACCAGGGCAGTAAGGGCCACATCCAGTCTGGACCCACTCCAGTCCCTCAATCTCTTTCTTGAAGCAAGGGGCTCAGAACTGCCACTGGGACTCGAAGGCAGGCCTCCCCAGTGCCCAGCACAGGAGGACAATTACATCCCTAGTCTTGCTGGCCACACTATTGCTGATCCAAGCCAGGATGCCATTGGCCTTTGTGCCACCTAGGCGCCCTGCTGGCTCATATTCAGCCAGCTGTCGACCAATACTGCCAGGTCCCCACACTTGGCCCTGTTACGCCTCATCCTTTTGGCCTCTGTCCATTGACCCAGCCTGTCCAGATCCATCTGCAGCATCTTCCTCCACTCCAGCAGATCGACACTCCCCCCCCAACTTGGTGTCATCCACGAATGTACTAAGGGTAGATCAGATCCCCTCATCCAGGTCATCAATAAAGATGTTGAATAGCACAGGGCCCAGCACTGATCACTGGGGGACACCACTGGTCACTGGACACCACTTGGATGCAGCACCATTCACAACCACTCTCTGTGGCTAGTCAATCAGCCAGTTTTTAACCCAGCGGAGAGTGCACCCATGCAAGCCTTCTTGTAACAATTTTGGAGGAAGAAAAAGTCACTGTGATTCTTTATTCGTGTCTCATGCCTGCCCAGCATCTGAGCTGGAAACTGTTCTTGACAGCCCAGTTAATTGAAAACACTGCAACCCTGAAAAACCATAATGAACAATTCTTTCCAAACCCCTGTTCTGCTTTCACTGAGGATGAGTGGAAGGTTCTTCAGGAGTTACTGTGGTGTACTCATAGTACTTGGTAATAGAACTTCTTCCTAAGATCCAATCTAAACCTCCCATGACATAACTGGAGGCCATTTCCCCTCTTCCTACATACATGTACCATGTATGTATTGGGATAGATGGGAACCAACAATCTGTTATTATAGAAGGAAAAGGAGACATCTACTAATTCCCATTAAAACAACAACAGAAATCCTTATTCCTTTATTCCTTTATTAGAAAAACACATCAGAAAGTACCATCAATCTCTTCTTCTGAGGAGAGTGAATGTTAACATGTGAAGTATACAATGCTAAGAAAGTTTAGCATATGTTTACTGTTCTAGTCATCTGCTGTACTGTTTTGGCACCTTATTATTATCTGTTTAAATAGTACCATCCTGAAACCCAGTCTAGTCATTTCATTGGTTCTATTAGCCTTTCCTCTAGCTTTTTGAGATATTTCAAACACTACTGCAATAAACCTTTTGTTTCTAAAATCAGTAACCAGAAACTAGGAATCAAAAAAGGATAGAATGGATCTTTTGTTTAAAATAAGAGAAGTGTCTGTCAGCCCAGTGTCTTCATGAGGACATCTCTTTCTACACTGTGCTGTAAAACAACAGGTTATATAGATAATAGTAGTAGTAGCTGAAGACCTTCAGCTACTTTGGCAGGTTGATCGGTGTCACTAGGAAGACTACTTTACTTTTTTAGTCCATTTTTGAGCTGTTTTCTGTGTCACTGAATGTCTTCATTGTGAGCCGTACAATCCAAGTCTCCTTGCTGCTTCAGAAATTCTTGGTCTTTTTTTGCTGGGGAAAGGGTAGAAGTCCAGTTTGTTGCACGCTGGCACACACTTTGCATTAGAAATACTTTGCTGTGCCCACACTGCTGCAGTGCCTGACTTCAGAGTGTCTGACTTCTTTTGACCGACGCTTGACATGCTGCTTCCATTCTCTTTGCTGAAACTGTTCAACTGGCGTGAACTTCCCAACTGAATCACAGGGGATAGTTCACCTACTCCTTCTAATTCCTTGTGTGGCAGTGAGCCATTTCCCTTTGAAATCAGTCTCTGATTGTCAAAGCTGCATGGCCCCTTCTTGCAGTGGGGCAGATCCCACATGACTCCTTGACAAGAGGCTTGTGCCAGGCGGTGAATGCCCAGGTGGGTTCGCCATGGGGAGCTGTCTTGTATGTTGCCACCGCTGGTTATGTCTAGACTGATCTTTCTGATGGGAATGTGTTCTTTAAACGACTTGGATCTTCCAGATGTTTTATTAATTAAAACAGCACTGACCATTGATTCCGGGAGAACAGGGTCATGTTCACCTACAAGAGAAATGCAGATATGCACATCATGATGGTGGAAGAATGTAAAGGTTTAATTTCCATGGCATGAGCTCAATTGAAGTGCTTGAACAGATGAGTTTGTCTGTGGCTGAGAGTAGTGCAAGTTCTTCTGATGCCAACTTATGGAGTAGAAATATTTCCTGCCCAGTAGTTCTGAGGACATAAAAGGTACCCTAGGGTTATTCAAATGAAAACGGAGATTTATCAAGTCAATATTGATCTCTAAGACTCATTAACAACACAGATTGAGAATTGACTTTCAGTAATTACTTGCTTGTAAGCAAAAATTCTTAGGGTGAGCAGGGACTTGCTCCTTGGGTTGGTAGGTGTTGTGATGGGATCATTAACATCCAGGCTTGTATTTTAGTATTTTACTGCAACTTTCCTATTCTAGCCAGGTCTAATGGTGTCAAGTAAATAACTTATCAAATTAGTGTTGTCTGGATGATTGCTTTGAGGAGAAATCTGCTTGCTCCAGAAATGGAATAGAGTAGCTGTAACAGTGGGAGAGGATCTGGTCTCTTCTTTTTCTCTGCTGTCCCCAAATCTATATGAAAGTCGTTGTTAGAAAATGTCTCAGATGTCAGGAGCAGTAATTCGAATGCTACTTTAATTGCATGCAGCAACCATCAAATTACTGAGCATGACTGGCTTTGTGTGCCTTGAAAAGGAATGGAAAAAGAACCACTACACTAAGCAGTGCTGTTGACACTGCAAATCCTGATGAAAAAAATACTTCAGGTAGTATAAATATAGTTTAAAGGAGGATTTGTGCAGAATGCTGACCTTATTTACAGGGTTGTGTTATAAGAACTGTGTCTGCAATATGAGTTATGATGCATATTCAAGTGAAAAAATTGCCATAGAGGAGTGCTGATGATATTCTGAAATGGAGTATCTGAATAGCTGTTTAAAAATTGGAACCCTGAATTAGAAATGAGAGTGGTTGGAATAGGATGTTACCTTTACAAAAACCAAGAGCAGCTCCTCTCCTTTATAGCGGCCTTTCATACCATCTTTGCAAGGAAATATTTGTCAGACCCAGCTGATTTACTGGCAGTAAATGAGCCTGTACAACAGGGCTCTGACCAAGGAGGAGCATTCACTACTCTCTGTGGCTCCCATTGCTGAAGCAATGCCATTGGCATAGTGTCGCAGGATTTTTGTGCCCCTTGGATTGTCCGTGTAGACATGATCTGAGAAGGGCTACTTTGCAGCATTGCTCTGGGAGGGAAAATCTTGTCAGCTCATGTCTTCATGTTACTAGGAGAAAGAGACTAAAGCACGTGCAGAGCTTAGGGATGTGGATGTGTTTGTGCTTATCTCTAATCAGTCAAATACTCTCACAGAATTTCCTGTGGGGAAACCATTCCTAGAGACGAGAACACAGTTCTCTGTGATGTAGCAACAGGTATCAAAGTTATGACCATGGATTAAAAGCTCCACTTGCAAAATAGAGCACTGTGTGTTCTGCAGAACAGCAGAATATACCACCAAGCTAAAAGAATAGGTTTTGTTCTTGTATGTGAGAGAAAAAGAGAGAAGGAGCTGAGAGTCTGAGATGTTGCAGCTTTGCATGTCCTTGTGGATGGACGTGCACCCTCTGCTGAACTGGCATTGATAAGTAACATCAGGTTTTACCTTGAACCTTGTGAACTGGTCATGAGAAGGATTACCATCTGGCCGGAGCTGATCAGAGAATTCACAGTAATGCATCTAGTCTCATTTGAACAGTCTGGACTGGTCTGGAGTTCAGCTTTGAGTTGATTCCTTGGCTACAGGCTACAGGTGCAGCACAAAAAACCTGAGCAATGACTTCAGGTAGAAATGTGAGAGTCCTGAACTGCCACATGTTAAATGAACACATTCAGCACTCCCTAAACTTCTAAAGAAAGAGTTAATTAGGCAGATCTGCCTTTTTAAAAATGTTTTTTATTTAAAATTATTTGTGCATCATAGCTGTGTGGCAGGGTCATTTACTATGGCCTTGCTTATATGCTGCTAGCATAGAAGACTTTTAAAACCTAAGATTCTGGAGTGACAAAGAGTGCTATTTTAAGGCAGTGTGGCAAATACTTGGAAGAGATTTCTGTGATCAGAGCCCCTGTGTTTATTCTGTTATGCCTGCCTGCGCTGAATGCTCCTATTTAATTCCTAAAGTAAATACTGTTTCTCAGCTTCTTAGCCAACGCATAATGAACACGCTGCTGCCTTATCCCCCAGCTGGTGACTTTCAAATCTTGTCATGCTCTTTGCTCTCAAATAATCAGGAACAGGCAGAAGCGTGAAGGTGACTGTGTGTTTTGGGGAAGGAAGAGAAGGCAGTGGTTCTCAGGTGACTTCTCAGTTACTAATCCACCAGTCAAAAACCTAGAGAATTTCAAGTTCTCTTTAAAGATCCACAGTTTCACGACTCTGGCAAAGGTAGGGACATACAAAGCGGAGAGTCCTCCTGAAAGCTTGGCGTTACCATTCTAGTTGTGCAGTAATCCTGAAAT
Source organism: Upupa epops (assembly GCA_013397515.1). Classification (NCBI taxonomy): domain Eukaryota; kingdom Metazoa; phylum Chordata; class Aves; order Bucerotiformes; family Upupidae; genus Upupa; species Upupa epops. The sequence goes on from VZRI01002959.1 coordinate 213,682, forward strand.
GCTCAGAATGCCTGCAGAGTCAGAGAAGGGGAGCTGTTTTGTCAGGTAGGAAGAGTTCAGGGATTTACTAGTGAAAATGAAGACCTTTAGTAGGCATTTTTAAGACCATGAGGGACCAAAGGTACCCTCATTCTATGAGGTTTGCATCTCATGAGGTGTTTGTGTCTGGTCTTTGAGGTTTGTGTGTGTATGTTTGTGGTTGTGGTGGGGCTCTTGTCGTTCTTGTGCTGTTCCCAGCCCAGCCATAATCTTACCCTCTAGGTAAGGAAACAATTTGCTGCACTTCAAACTACTGATGCATTTGTGGACTGCCTCTTGGTACTAGCTGGAATTTCACCATAGTTTAATCTTAGAATCATAGAATGGTCAGGTTGGTTAAAGACCATCTAGCTCTGACTCCCATGCACAGGCAGGGACATCTTCACTAGATCAGGTTACTCAGGGCCCCATCCAACCTGGCCTTCAACACTGCCAGGGATGGGGCAGCCACAACTTCCATTGGCAACCTATTCCAGCACCTTAGCACCCTCACAGCAAGGAATTGTTTCCTCATGGCCAACCTCACTCTCCCCTTTTCAAGGCTGTAACCCTTGTCTTCTTGTTACCACCTGTGTGGGGAGGTGCTCCAGCCCTGTGATAATTTGAATTCTCCTCTGAACCTGTTCCAGGTTCAACATAAACATTTCTAGACATTTGGATGAAAAACTATTGAAGAAGTGACAGGACCACAGGATTACAGGATAATCCTGGTTGGAAAGGACCTCCTAGATCACCCAGTCCAACCATTCCCACACCAACAGAAAACCTTAACACCTGAGAGACTTGCCTCCCCACTCTTTCTGGAAATAATTTCTTCCTCAGATCCAATCTAAACCCCCTATGGTTTTGTTTTGTTGCATCTCAAGGGACTTTTACCTATTTGGTAACTAACAGAATCACAGAACTGGAAACTTAAATATTTGAGAATTTCTTACATATTTTTTATATATATTTTAAAGATTTTATTTAGGCTACTATATTCTTACACTGACTTAATATTTGCACCCCTCTCCCCAGTCCAGCAGTAACCAGTAGTCTAATGAAAACTTGTAAGTATTTGAAGGTTTCTTACATAGACTCTGCCTCTCATAGCAGGTAGAGGAGTGAAACACCATGTCACTGGTTTTTCTATTTATGTATTTTCCAAGCAACACGCAATGAAAATACTTTAAACACGGGACCTCTGCTTCAAGCCTGTGTCTTAGTTACCCACTATGACTCTCAGAACGTCACTTGATAACAAAACCCCAACTTGGGCTAGTCACTTCAGATTTGTTACTGCTTCCTGTAGTCCTGTAGGATATTTCTTTCCATAAAGAAGGAGAAAAGAGCCACAAGACCCAGAATTGCTTGTTCTGATGGAAGCATCTGAGAGAGCAGAACTGTTACAGAACAAACTGCATAAATACACTGAGTGGAGCCAGTACAAACACACTCTAGCCACAGGGTACGTGGCTCCTGTTAGAGCTGCCCTTTAGGTTTAGAATTTTACTTTACTGGCATAAAACCTGTGAAATCTTATCTCAAACATGTTAATTCTTTTCCAATTCATGTTAGCCAATGGATAGAAATACAAGACCACCTTTCAGTGAAATTAATAAACCCCCAAAATGACACAAAACTAATGCACTTTGTACCTCTCTGGAAGCTGAACATAAACCGAACAAAGCTAGGAGTTATTTACGATTTAAAGAAATCATCTTTACATCTACATTAGCAAATTTTTTCGTCTGTAAATATAACCATACCTGTTTTAAATACAATAATGTGTGATTGCAGTTTTTGCTTCTGTTTTATATGGTCATACTGCTCCTCAAGTAAGCTTACATCCATCTTGGTTGGCTGCTTATCACGGTCTGAAGCCTGTTGCTCTGAGGTATGAGTCACTGAAAAAGAATCCCTTATGTATTTGTAACCCTTCCCAATCTGTTCCAACAAGGAAGAAAAAGCCATGCAGAAGCAGGACATTTCTTTCATTGTGCTGCAAAAGAAGTTCAAGTGTAAGCATCTAAAATTTTTCCTAAAGAAAGAAGCCCCTTTCTTCTGAGTACAGTGACTCCTTTCTGAAGATGTGTGGTCTGCTCAGTGGATTTTAGTACGCTTGTTTTCATCTGGAGCTACTGCATACAGACTGCATGATTATAACTGGATACTTGGATTTAATGTTGACTTAAGGTTGTGAGCACAGGGAGCTTTGCCAAAGCAAACAGTGAAATACAAAACCTCTTTGAACACAGTCAGGTGCACAAAGGGCTGGTAATACTAGTTTCTGTAGTAATGTTAATTCTAATGTTGTTGTGGTGACCTCCCCAAGACAGTAGTTCTAGCAGGAAAATACTGCTTTAGGTTTCTTTCCACGGATTTTGTGTCTTCTCTACTGTCCTTTCCTTAATTTGATCCATTTTCATTGTGCTGCTGCTTCTTGGGTCAGTTGGGTGGGAGGGGAGGGTTTGTTACACCTTAGTAATGTTGTGCTTAATGCTTCTGTTTCAGAATGTGTTAAAGGTATCCAGGCTGGGTGCAGCATGAAAGCAAGGACCCTTGGGAAGCTGGAGCCAGCAATGCTTACTCTGCCTTACTATAAAATGAACTGGAGAAGAAACTTGTCAAATGCATGGTAAGTCACACTTTCAGCTTGCCATACCTGCAGCAGTACTGTTTAATAACAGGGCAAACTTTTTAAAAGTGTGTTTTGTTCGTATCAAAAAGTACAAGACCTTTTGCAAGTGTCCAGACTACGACCTGAAAGTTGCAGTCCTTCAGATAGGCTGATGCAATACTGTTGTAAGGGCCTGGGAGAGGACTATGTGTAAAAACAGTGAAGTTAAACAGTATTTGTAATATAATTGTGCATCTGCTAGGTTCCTTGCAGGGAAAAACAAGCTTTGTGAAAGGGCAGCCCAAGGAAAGAAGGCTGCTGGGCTTTATTTTTCCAGATAGTGGCAGAAATTATGCAATGATTTGCATCATAGATGATTTGCTGCATGAGGCTCAGATCCTGCAGATCCTTTGGAAGTTGAATGTATGCAGGTGACAAAACTCTAGTTAGGTAATGCACAGAGTTCTGCTAAGGCTCAGCAGGCTTACCTGTGTCAGTCTGCTGTAATTCACTTCTTAATAATTGGTTTTGTCTTCTCCAGTACACTCATGTCTTGCAAATCATGTTGCCTATCTTATCTGTAGCCTTATCCGGGGAACGAAAAGTAAACATAATACTCCACCAGATGTTGCCGATGGTCTTCAAGTTAACATTTCTGCAAATACTGGAACAAGTACATCATAAATAATGGAATCATAGAATGGTGGGGGTTGGAGGGAACCCATGGAGATCATCTAGTCCAACTCCCCAGCCAGAGCAGGTTCTATAGAGCAGATCCCACAGGAACATATACATGTGGGTTTCGAATGTCTTCAGAGAAGGAGTCTTCACAACCTCTCTGGACAGCCTGTTCCTGCGCTGTTATCCTCACCATAAAAAAACCTTTTCCTTTTGTTCAAGTTGAATTCCTGTGTTATAGTTTATGCCCATTGCCCCTTGTCCTATCACTGAGCACCACTGAGAAGAGCCTGTCCCCATCCTCCTGACACTCACCCTTTAGATACTTAAAAGTATTTTATGAGATCTCCTCTCAGTTTCCTCCTCTTCTGACTAAACACCCCCAGCTCTCTCAGCCATCTCCTCTTAATGGAGACAGATCTGCTTTGATACCCTGCCTTCAGTAGTGACAAACACCTAGAGCTCTGTAGAAAGGAGTACCTCAGTTGCCTTGTTCAGTGTCCTGAGCTGCTGGGACATGAAGTCCTCCTTTGGACCTTCAGGCAGTTGTTATACACATTGGGGCAAGAGATTTAATTAACCTCATACTGGTTTGAGCTTGCATTCGATACAAACATTATTAATGGTCATATAAGTTACCCAGCCTTCTTAACATTCCAGTCACACGATTTGACTCGATGACCTCTGGTGGAAGTCACTTGTGCAACCTGATGAGAATTACCCGGATAGCATCCTTGAGCATGAAATATAGGCTCTGTCTTACAAGATGTTCAGGGAACTTCTTGTTAGGAGAGTATTTAAAGTATAATGAGTTTGTATCTGATCAGAAATTAATTATTTGTACTGTACCACTCCCTCAGGATCATGGAAAAGCCATCAGGCTTAGTCATGCAAATGGCTTATACAAGACAGTCTCTTCCCAAACAGTTTCAGGGGTGAGCAGCAAACACAGAAACTGGGAAAAGAAACCATATGCCCAGTGAAATGAAGTGAAGGAGTCCAGATGCTACAGCAGAGTGGTGGAACCAGGAACAGGAGTAGCTCTTGTTTTGCTAAGCCCATCCTGTAGACATTGCAGTGTGCTTCCTTTACAGAGAAAACTCATTAATGGGCATCTTGATTCAGTCTCAAGAAGTGCAAATACAGAATCACAGAATTATTGAGGCTGGGAAAGCCCTCTAAGCTCATCCAGCCTGGCCCATGACCTAACATCACCACATCACCCAGACCAGGGCACTGAGTCTCCTCCAGATAGACTTGTGTGTGAGTGTGTGTGAGTGTGTGTGTGTGTGTTAGTACACTCCTACTGAGGGGCGTGTATGTCTGTGTTTAAATAGAGGAGTGTGTTTTATTTATAATTTGCAACCAGGATATGATTCATAAAATGGGTTGCAGGTCTAGTCTACATGATATCACAAAGTATACAGTGTTGGCTGTGTTTTTGATGAGTAGTGAGCAGATGTAACTCACCCTTGTTATGCCATGGAGATAAACTCAAAAAGAGATGAGTTGCGGCTTCTGCTCTAAAAACACAGTAGAACAACTTCATGGAATCACAGAATTGTTTTGCCTGGAAAAGACTTGCAAGATCATTGAGTCCAACCATTAACCCAGCTATCCCAAGACCACTGCTAAACCCTGTCCCTAAGCTCCAGATCTCCACAACTTTTAAACACATCCAGAGATGGTGATTCAACCCTATCACTGGGTGGGCTGTTCCAAGGCCTGACCTTTTCCATGAAGAAGTGTTTCCTTATGTCCAACCTAAACTTCCCCTGGTACAACCCTATCACTGGTTACCTGTGAGAAGAGACCACCCCTCACCTCTCTACAACCTCCTCTCTGGTAGCTGTAGACAGCAATAAGGTAGCCTTGGCCTGTTTAGGTATTACTAATAAAATAAAATTAAACTCCTAATTCGGTAGTGTCACAGATGTTCACAAAATTCCATTTACATCAGGAGTTAGGTTTAATCTAAACTGAGTTCCTTGCCTGTCCGGACCACTGTGTACATTCAAAATCCACAGCAGGTGGCACTATTGGAGTGGTCTGACTCCCTTTGCCTTATTCTTAACGGCTGGCGTCCTCCGCTGCAGGTAGCTGAGGACTGTAAGTAGTCACATCTTTTCCTAGCACTGGTACATTTTCCTGAACATACTATAGGTTCTCAAAATTTATTGCCGTGGTAAGGTTTGTGTAAAAACTTGCTTGTCTTTAATTGAATAAATTCCTGCTGTCTGTGAGTGATTCTTGGGGGCCGTATTTCACAGAAATATGAGGACTCCCCCACTGCCCTGGGCAGTCCAGGCCAGGCTCTGATCACCCTTTCTGTGAGGAAGGGCATCCTAACACCCAACATAACCCTCCCCTGGCAGCTTCAGGTCCTGCCCTCTCATCCTGGTGAGAGCCTGAGCCCCTCCTGACTACAGCCTCTCTTCAGGTAGTTGTACAGAGGAAGAAGGTCCCCCCTGAGTCTCCTCTTCTCCAGGCTAAACACCCCCAGCTCCCTCAGCCTCTCCCCATCAGACTTTCCCTCTAGTCTGCTCTTCCATCACATAATGGAAGCAATTCTTCATTTCCTCGAGGCAGAAAAAACAAATAGAAGTAATTGAGACGGCTTCATAATCCAAAAGCAATGCTTTTAGAACTTGAAGTAGATGTTTACTGCCCTTGACCTTGTTTGCAAAATCTCATTTAATAAGATGCAACTAATTTTATCTCCTACTAATTAATTTGTGAGCAGTAAATTAGTTTTTTATTAAAAAAAATTGTTTGGCAGGCCTTATAGGGATAATTGTTGATTTAAAGATAATTAAAAACGCTCATAATGGTTAAGTGAGTGAATGCATTTCCTGTAACACTGGGTTTTACTGCTCACCTGAGAGCAGAGGTATAGATGGGTATTGTGTTGTTCCTGTGCAGAATTATTGACATGTCCAGTGCAGTTCAAGCAAGTCACAATGATGGAATACAAATATCTCTAGATTTTAACTGGTGCTGAGAAGTGAAATGAAAGCTACAGTGTTAATCCCCTTTCTCTGCCTTTTTGTAGCTGCATTTTGTTCAATTCCAATGCATTTTGGAAGTGGCAGAAAGTGACTATTTTATTGTTAGAAAATATAATAACAAAAAGAAAAGTAGCAAGAGGGTACCTATTATTATTTGGGTTCCAGGCAGTATTAGTAGAATCAATAGTAGTAGTTTACCTTTTAATGAGATTTTTGATAAGGGTAGGTTCAGATTTGAAGTCAGGAGGAAATTCTTCACAATGAGGGTGCTGAAA
>VZRI01002959.1:220396-260267 GCA_013397515.1 Upupa epops
GTGTCCCTGCTCATGGCAGGGGGTTTGGAACGAAATGATCTTTAAGGTCCCTTCCAACCTGAACTATTCCATGAATCTATGAATATATTTCTGTGGTTTCAAAGTGCAACCTGAAAGCATGGTGCAACTAGGGATTGGATCAGCAGTTAGAACACAGGGCATTCTGATGAGCCATGATTATTATGGTGAGGCCGTACCTCGAGTATTAGGCTCAGTTTTGGGCACCTCAATACAACAAAGACATTAAGGAGCTGGGGCTGGTCAGCCTGAAGAGGAGGAGACTGAGTGGAGACATTATTGCTACCTGATGGGAAGTAGTAGAGAAGTGGGGGTTGGTCTCTTCTCACAGGTAACCAGTGACAGGACCAGAGGAAATGGCCTCAGGTTGCACCAGGGGAAGTTTAGGTTGGACATGAGTAAACATTTCTTCATGGAAAGTGTCGTCAGGCCTTGGAACAGGCTAAACAACCCCAGCTCCCTCAGCCTCTCTTCATATGACTTTCTCTCTAGACCCTTCACCAGCCTCGTTTCTGTCCTCTGGACCTGCTCCAGTACCTCACACTCTGGGGTAATTTCAGACAGGGTCTCAACTGAATTTTATGAGCTATATACACTTTCTGCTCTGATTTCTCCCTTTGTGAAGAACATGATTTGGATACATTGATTGCAAAGTTCTTTTTGATCCTTGCAGGATGATGCAGAAAAGCACAAGTCTTGGTCCTTATTAGCTTCCACTTCAGGCATCGTTTGAGTAGGAATTAGTTTATCTTTGATTGTTTTTAATCAATAAAATGTACTTATCTGTAAGTGGAGTTTGATAAGAATCGAGTACAGCATGAAAGAACTGGTTAATCTGTTGTTAATGAAAAGTTTTATCTGGATCACAACATCTTGCTTCTGAGATATTTGCTTTTGAGCATTAGGACACAAACCACTTCAGTACTCATCTTTGAGAAATCTGCCGGGTGTGTAAGTTAACTCTAATAAGCCTTCCAAATGACTCTAGTTCAGATGGTTCTCCAAAGAGGATGGTTAGGTACTATTTCTATTGTGAGAACGAATATGGACTTGAAATTTGTGCTGGACAGGAAAGCATCCAGAGATAATTTGCTATTCAGAAACATTCTTCACTTCACTTCCATGCTGAGATCTCAGGAGGAATTTGTACTGCACTTCATAATCACTTGTAGCCTAATTGAATCAATGAAATGACATCTGTAAAACTAGAGTGTGTAAAACCAGATGCAATTCCATAGTGCCTGGTCCAGGACCCACTGAAGTCAGCACATATTCTGCTGAATTTGATAGAAGTGCCATTGGAGGATTTTACGCACATGATTAAATAATGGCTGCAAACTGACCAACAGCTATGAAACCTGCAGTATAACTGAGATTCAGGTGTTGAGCTTGTAAACATCTCCCACCTAATTAGCAATTGCATGTGACTATCAGGGTACTTGGCAAGTAGGTTGGCATTTATCTGCCTCAGCTTACTATGTTCAATGTTTCTGAGGCTAGTTATAAACCACAAGATTTCATATAGGGAAAAGAATGATTAAAATCTTATGAGGAGCGATTGAAGGACCTGGGGCTGGTTAGTTTGAAGAAGAGGAGGCTGAGGGAAGGCCTCATCACTCTCTATAACTACCTGAAATGACATTGTTGAGAGGTTGGTTCTGGTCTCTTCTCACAGGTCATCAGGGGTAGAACAAGAGGGAAGTGCTTCAAACCACAACAAGGGAGAGTTAGACTGGACATTAGGGAAGATTTTTTTCGCACAAAGAGTGATCAGATCCTGGAAGAGGCTGCCCAGGGAGAGAGGATTGAGTCACCATCCCTGGAGGTATTTGAAGGTCCTTTAGATGTGGTGTTGGGGAATCTGGTTTAGGGTGAAATTTGTAGAGTAGGGTAGATGGTAGATGACCCCAAGGTCTTTTCCAATCTGAATGATTCTGTGATTCTGCAGCAGGCCTAACAGGGCTCAGTCTAACATGGGCAGGCATGTTTGCGTTGCATGGGCTAACCCATGCCTGTGTGTGCAGTGACTTTTGGCTGTCCTGGTGTTTCTGCTACGTGACGATGTGAATATCCCACGTACCATCAAACTATGCAGCCAGTGTAAATGTGGATGGTTGGACTGCTGTCAACACAGTAATCCTGATTTATATCAAAGGTCTCATCTACCTGTTCTCTAGGTTGCTGACACGTCTAAGATGATGTGATGATAACGAAACATAGCCAGGGTTCTTGAAGGAGTTCACCTTTGCAAAGCTGAATTTAAATTCATTAAATTCATTTAAATCTGAGTTCATATCAGGGTGCAACTGAGAGCAGAGGCAGGCTTTGATGCTTGAGAATAATAAGTGAAAGATCTCAGTCTGTAGGAATATGAAATGCAGTTAAAATAATTTATGTTTTACAGTGAATTGAAATGAATGTGCAGCTGAAGTTAAATTGACAGAGGAGGAAGGGGGGAAAAAAGCATTAATTGGCATAGTAGTTATAACTTATTGAAACAGCCAAGGGCCAACAGAGCATGGAGGTATTGCTTCTCCATCAGGACAGAAACTAGTTAATAGGAAAAAGGGAATAAACTCCCTTTTCCCTTTACCCTGCTCTGTGTGTCTTGAGTGATTAATCTGTGCTCTGCCTCAAGCTGTTAATCTGCAGCAGTGACATTTCAATTATAAACGGCATTTTGTCCATCCCCTCTGGAAATTCTGGATTTGTCAGTGCTAAAAAATCACCAGGACATGAACGCAGCTTCACTGATAACTGCACAGCTAAAGCTTCGTTGCTTTCGAGAAACAATTTGAAAGGCATCTGCAAATGTGAACTTTAAATGCAGAAAGAGCAGCAGCAGTGAACAGTCTGTACAACTAAAAGTGAGAGAAAAATGGGCGACAGAAGGACCTGGTGAGGGAAAAGCTCTCCAAACATCCCTGTTTTCTCTAGAAAAACATGAGTGCAGTAGAACATTAACATTCCCATTCTGTGCTAGAGTGTTCTACCTATTGCCTTTCAAATTTGTTCCCTGTTTAAGGGGATCTGATAACAAGAGGGTGGTTATTCCAACCTAAATTTTTCAGTGCTATTTAAACCAAAGTATTTCTTGTTATTTGGGATTATTGTAATCTGATTGCTGAGAAATAGAATTAATTCTTAAATCCTTGTAAGTTTGCTTTGTATATTTATAAACTGTTGTTTCAACTAACCAATATCACAGAATCACAAAATGTTAGGGATTTGAAGGGACCTTGAAAGATCCTCCAGTCCGATCCCCCTGTCACACAGCAGGTTCCTGTAAATCCAGTTGCACAGGAACATGGCCAGGTGGGTTTTAAATGCCTCCAGAGAAGGTAACTCCACAGCCTCCCTGGGCAGTCCCTTCCAGTGCTGTCACCCTCAATTGGAAGAAGTTTCTTCTATCTTGATGTGGAATCTCCTGTTCCAGCTGACACCTATAAACTGTGCCAGGAGAGGGTTAGGTTGGATATTAGGAAGCCTTTCCTTACAGAAAAGGTGATCAGAGCCTAGAATGGATTGCCCAGGGCAGTGGTGGAGTCCCCATCCCTGGAAGTGTTTAAGGACAAACTGGATGTGGCACTTAATATCACGGTCTAGGTTGTTGGGTTGATGTTATGTTATGGGCTGGATGATCTTAGAGATCTTTTCCAGCCTCAATAATTCTGTGATTCTGTAATACGGGAGTTAGGAGTCTGAGAAATTACTGGGAATATTTTAAATATTACTAGTATTTTACAGTTTAAAAGGGTATTTAAAATTAAGTATCTGCAGAGTTAAAACACTTTGAGATCCTGGTCATGCAAAACCCGTTTGACGTTATTAAAGCTCTGCTGAGATACTGCCTGACTGCAGAATTAAAGTGATTTTAGCTGCACCTTCTTTTGGTTAAGCAACCCCACACTGCTTGTTTTTAATGGAATATTGTGGTAGCGTGCTTGTGCAAACCAGAGCAGGGTACCACAACAGAACCGGTATGTATTGCTGAAACTGGAGCACAGGAATTTAGTGTGAGGGTACCAGAGCACTGGAACAGGCTGTCCAGAGAGATTGTGCAGTCTCCTTCTCTGGATACTTTCAGAACCTGCCTGGATGAGTTCGTTTGTGATCTGCTCTAGGTGCTCTGGCACTAGCAGGAGCGCTAGGCTAGGTATTTCCAGAGGTCCCTCCTAACTCCCACCAGTCCGTGAGTCTGTGGTTTGACACTTTCTTGCTGACTTGGGCACTTGCAAGCTGGGTGATCCCCATGCGTGACCACTTGGTTACTGCGGTAGAGGAGCCATGGGGTCGTAGAATTGTTTGGGTGGGAGCACCGAGAGAGGAGAGAGGACAACCAGACCCATGGCTCAGATGTGGATACTTTCCGAATCGAGTTTTGCTTTCTGGGACTTTATGGAGCATCGGAGCCGCTATCACGCTGTGATTTCCCAGACCCCCCAGCTCCCGCACTCATTAACTCCCGTTGTGTGGCATCGGGCTGGGCTGTTCCGGGCCGGAGGAGGTCGGAGCTGCTGCGCCGCCCCCTCCACTACTCAGCTCCAGGGTCCGCTGCACCATGGCCGCTCCCTGCTACTTGGGCTGGGATTTCAGCACGCAGCAGGTACTGGGGCCGCCCCTGCTCCCCTCCCTCGGCCGGCGGCGGCTGCGCGCAGGGCGGCAGCGGCGGGGCCCTGCAGCGAGCTCGGAGTGAGGGCTGTAGGCAGCAGGGCCGAGGGGAACCGCAACAGTGGGGAGCGGGCGGGTGTTCGGGAACGGGCCTTCGCCTGCCCTGGCAGCACCTTCCGCCTCCGGTACTCGCTGCCTGCAGCCCCTGTGTAATAAATACCCGCTTTCCGCATGTTTCACGGCTTCTGGGGGCCCCGGACACTGCGTGTATCCTCCTGTTCCCCAGAGTCTTCCCTTCCCCTGCCAGAACGCAGCTCTCACCTGGCTGAGGGCAGCGTGGCCTCTCTGTTACATGGAATCACAACAAAGATCGCTTGAGAACTGACTTTGAAAGCTCTCCCTGCAGCGAGCAGGGACACTTCCAACCAGAGCCTCCTCCAGCCTGCCCTGGAGTGTCTGGGACCTTGTCCACCTCCACCTGTCCCTTGGTTTCACCACCCTCTTTCAAAACGCTTTTTCTAATACCCATTTTAAATCTATGCTCGTGAAGTTTAAAACTTAATCCTGTCACAACAGACTTTGATACAAAGTCTGTCCCCGTTTATCTTGCAGACTCCCTTTAGGTATTGAAAAACTGCATTAAGGACTCCCCAAGTCTTCTTTTCCCCTGTTTGGCCGAAGAACCCCAACACCCTCAGCCTGTCCTGATAGGAGAGATGTTATAGTCCGATCATTTTTGTGGCCTCCTCTGGATCTACTCCAAAAGGTTAATGTCCTTGTGTTGAGGACCTCAGAGCTGGACACAGTACTGGGGTCTTAGTGGATCAAAGTAGTTTGCCCTGTCTCTGGTCCTAGGGGTGTAGGTCTGGCTTCCCCATCCTGTGGAATGAATCCTAGAAACTGCCCGGTGCATCAGCCAGCTGGGATATACACTGGAATCCAGCTTTCCCAGTATCCTTGTGCGAATCGCAAGTAGGATCGAGAACCTGGATGAATAGGATTGAGAGTCTGGGTGGTCAGGTTGCTTCTTGAAATTTTGATTTGTCAACATGGTCCACAAAACCCAAGTTGTGTGTAGGCCTGATTGTGTTTGTTGTAGGAGCATAAATCACTTCAGTACAGCTGTGCTGAAATCTGGGAGCTTGAGAAGACACATCCAGGTTAGGTTGATCAAGTGGTTTTATGGGGGAGTGCTGCAAGCAGGCAGACAATTAAGCTGCAGTGAATCAGAGCCATTTTTAAGCTAGAGCAGGGTATTGGATTGGTAATGAGTTTTGCCAGTGCATAAATAATATCCGTGTGTCAGTACCACTAGAACAGGATGGCCTTGTTTGAATACAACTCCTTGAGATGATTTAGGTGTTTTGGGTTCCTTTTGTTTGTTCCTTTAGCAGCAGTTAGCACCCTCTCCCATGCTGATAAGTGTGCAGGATGTGAGCTGGCTTCTCACTTTTCTTCTGTGCTGTTAATGTGTTTTTATATATTGAGTGAACTTAAGGGAGATAGAGGTGGAAAGATTGTATTTACAGGAAAGCTCAGCTTCATGGAGTTACCCATTCAGAATGTTTCTCTCCATATGCTGCAGAAGCGCAAAATACCCACGTGTGATCCTCTCTGAGCTTTGCCAGACTGGTAGAGTTGGATTTACTCACCGTTTGGGGATCAGAGAAGGTCCTCAGGGTGTCCTAAGGATCTGTAGAATTCCTTGGTGAGATGGGGGGAAGGGGTAAAAAAGAAGAGGGTGGAAAAAAATCCTGATGTTATCTTTAAGTTACTGTATTCTTTGGAGATAGTGGAATAATTTCCTCTTCTCCAGGCTGAACAACCCCAACTTGCTCAGCCCATCCTCACAGGGGAGGTGCTCCAGCCCTTTGATCACTGCAGTTGCTCTGCAGAGCAACTAAAGATTTAATTGCTGTTAATTTTTGTTAACGTCCTGCCTTATATCTTGCAGCTGAAGGTCATTGCTGTTGATGAAGAGCTGAGAGTCGTTTATGAGGATAATGTTCATTTTGACAAAGACCTTCCGGAATTTAAGTAAGGTTTTTTCTATGTTACTTTGATAATATCATTTAGAACTTTGGAGACTGACACACACACACACACACCTGTCTGTCAGGGTGAAGTGCACGAGGAAAACTTCTAAAAGGCATTTGGAGACAAATGGTTCCTAATCTCGCTTTTACTTGTAGGATGGCGGTATTTGCTTTGCATTTACGAGTATCACTCTGGTCACAAGTTGCAGTGAAGTGCGTTTATGGATTGCTTAACAGCAAAAATGGAGTTGTTTTCATCTATGATCAAGCTTTGACAGTTAAAAAACTTAGAGATAACTATGTACAACCAGTGGGCAGTGAGCAGTAGCAGCAGATCTATCCCAGATCTTAGTTTGCTCTTGGAGCCTTTCCTGGCAAGTTGTTTACTTTGCGCTTGTGTCAGACATCCTTGCTTCACCTCCTAGGAGATGGCTTTTACTTTTTCAGGTTTCAAACACTGCTTGGATCCTTGCTTCTAATGTAAAATCATTGCAAATTCTCTTTGGTTATTAATAAACTTGAAGAACTTTGCTGAATTTACCAAGAGAAAACCACTGTTTTTCTTTAGGACTCAAGGTGGAGTCTATATTCATAGTGACAGGCTGACAGTGACTTCTCCTGTTCTGATGTGGGTCAAGGTAGGAACAAGCTTCCAGTAGTTCAACTTTTTCCTTGCTATTACTAAAATTTTAAGCAGTAGTGAACTCATCATTCAAATCCAATAGTCCTTTTGCCTGTATTCTCTTGCTTTGAAGTCTCATTCTCTGTGTTGATAGGCAGATTTTACTGTTAGCAACAGACACAGTGGAAGTTGTTAACACGTTAAAGGGTTTGATTTGTTTGTTTCGTCACTCTGTACTACTACAGCATTGTATGTGTGACAGATCCTTTCCCTGCCAGAGAGATCCTTCCAACCAGGAAACTAGTGACAGATTGAGAGGGCAGGGCCTGCAGCTGTGCCAGGGGAGGGTTAGGTGTATGTTAGGAAGCCCTTCCTCATGGAAAGGGCTCAGAGCAGTGGTGGAGTCTCCATCCCTGGAGGTGTTTTAAGGACAGACTGTACGCGGCACCTAGTGCCCTGGTCTGGCAGATGTGGTGATGTTAGGTCTTGGGCTGGGCTTGGTGATCTCAGAGGTCTCTTCCAGCCTCAGTAGTTCTGTGATTCAGGTGACAGTTGAGGCAGAGGTGCTGAAGAAACATGAATTGTAGCATGGGGTGCAGGATACACCCTGTTAAAATTTCATAGGTTTCCAAAAGTAAGAGAAATGAAAGCTATGTCTGGCGCTCTTTCAAAGTGGCTTTTTAATGAATTTGGATTCTTTAGCTCTTGCCTTTTATTTAGGTTTCAAAGAATAGATCTTTGTGATTCAGCTTGTTTTAAGATCTTTTTTTTTTAATCCCTGTGTGATTCAACTTTTCTTTTATAGGCTTTTACTTAGTAAATTAATTTATGCAGCTTCTCGAGAAGTCCATAGTCATTAGCTAATTTTTCATTATCTGCCACTGAAATCTTATCAACGATGCCAGGAATTCACTGTTTAATTCCAGAGATTGTGAGTGTGCATAATTCGATTGCTCGTTGCAGTCATTCTGAGATTCTTTTTATTCCTGTAGGCTCTGGATTTGACTTTGGAAAAGATGAAATCTTCAGGTTTTGACTTCTCTCAAGTCAGAGCTTTGTCTGGCGCTGGCCAGGTCAGTATATAAAAATAAAAATCAGTCTTAACTCTATTTCTTCAACAGAGCATAATGTATAGTGACAAATTTCATTGTAATTCCAGCTTGGATCAGCAATACTGTGGCCAGCAGGATTAGGGATGTCATTCTCCCCCTGTACTGGGCACTGGAGAGGCCTCCCCTTGAGTACTGGGGGCAGCTCTGGGCCCCTGACTTCAAGAAAGAGATTGAGGTCCTAAGGTGTTTCCAGAGGAGAGCAACCAGGCTGGTGAAGGGACTGGAGGGAAAGTGTTGAAGAGAGGCTGAGGGAGCTGGGTGTGTTTAGCCTGGAGACGAGGAGACTAGGGAAGACCTCATCACACTATGACTACCTGAAGGGAAGTTATAGACAGGTGGGGGACAGGCTCTTCTCACAGGCAACTAGAGCCAGGACGAGAGGGCAGGGGAAGCTGCCTGGGGATGGTTAAGTTGGATGTTAGGAAGCCCTTGCCCATGGAAAGGGCCCAGGGCAGTGGTGGAGTCCCCATCCATGGAGGTGTTTAAGGACAGACTGAATGTGGCATTTAATGTCCTGATCTGTCCATGGGCTGGATGATCTTAGAGGTCTTTTCCAGCCTCAATGATTCTGTGAAATAACTGTATTGCAGAAGATTGTAATGACACGAATTACGACCAAAGCATCTATATAAACATCCGTGAGAAGACAGACTGCTCAGGGAACACACAGAGCAATCTCTAGAAGGTTGCGATGGAGGGGGAAGAGGTTTACACTGGAGGTGCTTAGGTCACTCTCGTGCATAACTAGTTGTTTCCCTATTGTTTAAATTCTGAAATCACCTGTGTCATTTGGAATTTCAGCATATCCAGGTACTTGTGGAAATGAGACAGGAATGTGAGTAGCACAATTTGCTGAAGACAGAGAAACATCCTATCGAGCATGGTTTATGCTGGCTGGGATGGAGATCTGCCTAGGAACAACAGAAAATAAATGGTGATAGTCTTTGATGCAGAAATGACAAAGGTGCTGCCATGATTTAGCTTGCCGTGACATTTATAAAACCCATGCTGACATTGAGTCAGTGAGCCAGGCGTGTACTCTGGTGAAACAAGGAAGTCTTCTGTAACATTCACAGATGATACTCAGAGTGAGGACAGCACTGAGGTGATAGCTAATTCTGACACCTGGGGTTTAGGTTGTTCATCTTGATGTGTCTGAGAGTAAAAAAGGTCTCTTCCAACAAAGGAGGTTCTGTGAGAAGGTGCATTTTTTTGTTCTGGTTTGTAGAGAGTTCTCTGTCTCTTAAATTTTGAATTTCAAGTCAGGATATGAACTTTGTGGCTTGAGGGCACTTCTCCAACTTCTGTTTCTGTGCTTCCTATAGCAACATGGGAGTGTGTACTGGAAAAAAGGAAGCATCCAAGCACTAAAGAATGCATCACCTGAGCTGCCTTTACACGAGTCACTGAAGGTAATGTGCATAAAGGAGCTGTGAAGGGAGAGCTACTCTGTTTTCTGATCCTTACACCTAGCTTTTCTCATTGCAAGCCTTTCCTCTTGTTTGGGTGAGCTCTCTCTGTAGTATAAAGTGAAAGGTACTGGTTATTTCTTCAGCTCCAGGGCATTTGCCACATCCTTTTCCCCTCAGCAACTGTGTATACTCCTTTGGAAGCTTACAGGTACTGCGTGGCTGTTCCAGGCTCTCTGTGTCAGAGCAACAGCCTGCTTGTTCTTTCAGTAAACAAATATTTCTGTAAAGTATCTGTAAATATTTTCCATTTTGAAGTGTCGGCTTTGAACATCAAGCTGGAAGAGGGGAGGTTGAGACTGGAAGTCAGGAGAAAGTTCCTCACGATGAGGGTGCTGAGACACTGGACCAGGTTGCCCAGGGAGGTTGTGGCTGCCCCCTCCCTGGAAGTGTTCAAAGCCAGATTGGATGTGGCCTTGGGCAACCTGGCCTAGTGAGGGGTATCCCTGCCTCGTGGAAGGGGGATTGAAACTAGGTGATCTTTAAGGTCCCTTCCAACCTGAACTGTCCTATGAATCTATGAACATAGACTGGACAGATTTTTATTTATAGATTAAAATAGGGAGGGATCAACTTTTCTCTTGAAGACCTTTAACTTCCTTACTTCAAGGATGGGCTGAAGTCAGTTGTGTGAGGTTTAGCAAGACCAAGTGCAAGACCAAGAACCAGTTGTATGAGGAGAAGCTGAAGGAGCTGGGCAGGTTTAGTTTGGAGCAGATGAGGTTGAGGGGGGATGTCATTGCCCTCTCCAACTCCCTGAAGGGAGGCTGTGGAGGGGTGGCTGTTGGCCTCTTTTCCTTGGTGCCCTGGAGGTGTTGAAGAACCGTGTAGCCATGGTGCTTCCCGCTCTGCTCAACAGGCAGCATGGAGGGGGTCAGGTTGTGTTTGTCAGTCTCTCAGGTGTTTAGGTTTTTTGTTGCTGTGGGGGTGGTTGGACTGGGTGATCTAGGAGGTCCTTTCCAGCCAGGATTGTTCAGTGAGCTGATCAACAAACCTACTGTATTGCTGTTAATTTAGCAGGATTTTTTAGAGATCAGACTTTCTCACGAAGGCTGTTGTGTATTGCAGGCCTGTTTCTCTGTTAGTAACAGCCCCATCTGGATGGATTCTAGCACAGCTTCCCAGTGCAGCACTCTGGAGAAAGCCGTGGGGGGAGCTCAGGACCTAGCAAATATCACTGGCTCTCGTGCCTATGAGGTAAGAAGATGGTGAAGAGAATCTTCAGCAGGGTCTTGTTGTAGAAACAATACTGCTTGTACCACAGCAGACAATGATCAGTTGACTAGGAAAGACAAGAGTTTTTGAAGAAACTCCAGGAGCACTGTGCTTTACAGCAGTCTCAAAAGGGAGATGTGGACATTTTGAAGTGAGATGAGGCAAACACTGGAAATCTTACTACAAGAAGCAGCTGGGGTGAACTGTTGCATTTGGCCAGTGATTCTGAAATCCAGTGTTTGGTGGTTATACTTAGAGTCTCAGGGCCTGGTTTTCTCATGGGAATTCCTGTGCAGCCACCTTTAAACTGGGATGGCAACTCACAGTTTGTCTTACTGGTTCTTTGGAGGTTGACTCTCCTGTTTGTGGTTCACTGCTCTAGGTTACTTCATCAACTAAAACACTGGCTTTTTGATGTTCCCTGAAGGCACACAAGCAGCTCTTGGCCTAGAGATGTGTTGCAGAAGCTTCAGATGCTGAGAGTACTCTGTCACTTGTGTCCTCTTCCTAACCCTTCTTCTGTTGTAACTGACAGAGAGTTAGAGGGTAAGAACAGGGCTGCCCTTCAGGCATCTCAGCTCCTGGCTACTCTTATTTTTGCTGGCTCAATGAAATGAGGCTCTGACTTCCCAAACAGCTGATTGTATGTTTGAACCATCATGTAAAGTTTATGGCCAGCGTTGAAATCACTTTGCTTACCACTAATAATTTAACTTGCCAAAGGTTAATGTTCTGCTGTTAGAAATTGTTTTGTTATTTAATATAATCCATGGATGATTAATAATTACTCTTACAACTGCGATTAACCTGTGCTGGAATCACCTCTCTGAGTATGAAACTCAGGCTTTTGCTCCCAGCTGCCTCACAGAGAGGTTCATGACTTGAGTAGCTTGAACCTTTCCAAGGGTTTGAAGACAGAGTTTGAATCATGCCAGTTCCTGTACACGGAGTAAGGGTGAATTCCTTCCATCGAAGTGGAAATTATGGACAGTAATGGTTTTTCACATGGCTTTTTCAGGTTTTTTTCTTCAAAAGGTGAGCAAAAGTCTCATAATGAGACTGTGCCTTATAGCCTGTTCAGTGCAGATTGCCTGCTGTGCTCCGACTTTCATCATGCATCAGGCAAATTAAATATCCAAAGTGCAATGCACTGAACTCATTACACAGAGTTAATGATTATTGACTCCATTTAGAGTTTGTGTTTCTAAGCATTTGCATTTCTTTTGCAGCGTTTTACAGGAAACCAGATAGCAAAGATTTACAGCCAGACTCCCGAGATCTACCTGCAAACTGAGGTTGGCTCAACTTCAATGCACTTATTGGAAAACACACCAGAAAGTCTTTGAAGATTAATCCTGGGGATGTTCTTACTGCAGACATTTTTGATTGTTGCGTTTGATTTTAAGATGAAAATGGAAAATTTGATTATTTTGTTAAATTATTAGTTGCCAGGCAGACAAAATTCAGGCAGCAGTTCTTCCCTGGGTCCTATATTTAACACAGCAGGCTCTATTGGATCTCACCTTTGTGGGTAAAGTTTTAGGAAACCAGACTTTCATTTGGGTGATGCTAAATCCTATTCACAGCAGTTTGAACACCAGTGGGTAATTAAGCACAGTTGAAATTTTCGTACTCAGAACGGGCTGTTTGCAGGCAGAAATGGGATTGCTCTGCCATGCAGAGCTGGCATCCGTGCGGATGTGCCTCAACTGCCCCCCCACCCCCCCGATCGATTCTAGACCTTTTTCAAGGTTTTTCCCTTGAGGAGGCACTTTGATTCTATTATTGCAAATTAATTGCATTGTGCAGTTGGTTTCCCTCTGATTATTAATTTTCAGAGCTCAGCCTGCAGTTCCATTGTTGTGTCAGTTTGTTGAGTCTGCATCTAGCTGTGACTGGAGTGCCGTGGTTTGAAGCAAAGGGAAAACTCTGTGCAAACGTGATGTAGATGGGAGAACTCCTACCCTGTGATTAGAACGTGCCAGACACCCAAACCCATGAAGCTGAGCTGCTCCTGCTTTTGAGTTACTGCAGATCTTGATAACAAGTTGCTCATATTTTGGTTTTCTGTGGTTTTTACAGTCTCACCTGTTTCACATGCATGAAACAGTTCAGCTCTTGGGGAAGTGAGTTGCAGAGCTGACTTTCTATTTTGTGGGAGAATATGCTTGATTTATTTATTATTTGTTTTCTTTCCTAGTACATTCTCGTTTTATAACCTTGACTCTAATAAGGTGTGGGATGAAACAGGACGCCGAATCGGTCTGATCATGAGCTTAAGGCTAAATTCAGACAAGAAAGCACTAATGGTGTGAAGTGAATCTATGGAACTGAGAGATAGTCAGCCCAGTTTCAGTCTTTGAGGGCTGGTTGCACCAGTGGCACCTTTTAGCAGTAAGGGGTTTGCAAGGTGTTGTGTTCAAGCACAAAATATCTTGAGAAGCACTTAGCACTTGACAGTCTCAGGGACGTGTCAGTTGCTGCCAGTGGAGAGAGCAGACATTCAGGGAATAAGACCATCTGCACACAGGGATAGGTTAGGAGGAGTGTGGCTACCAGACAAGTGAGTTGACATCCCTCTTGACTCAGCCCTGGTGTGGCCACAACTGGGTTATCAGTGTCTGGGCATGGGGCTCCTTGGTCCGCAGGAGCTGTGAGTAACTGGACTGGCCTATCAGGAGACCTGCTAGAATGGGTGTTGTGACATCTGTGCAGTGTCTGAGGATTTTTGGCTTCTTGAATCTGGTGAAGTGGAGGCTCAGAGCAATCTGGGAGTAGCAAGACGTGATGAATGGTGGGTTCAGAGCTGATGGAGCTTTTCTTCATAGTGGGCAGTGCAGACTGGATAGGAGGACAAAGAACTGACTCTCACAAGGTAGCTTTGTGGTGCAGGAGGTCAATCCATGACTTTAACTTCATCCTTTTCCTTCCGTTTCAGCCAGCTAGTGCCCACTGGGGCACCACAGAAGGTAGGCCTTTGTTATCTGAGCACAGTGCGATATATTCTTGGGGAGAGATGAGGGAGAAGCAAGCACATCATTAAGTTTCCTGGCCATTTATAACCGCCTCTCAGAGCTCTGGCTTTCAGTGCTGTGTGGAACAGTAGTTTGTGATCATTACTGAAAAAAACCCAACCCCTCTGTCACTGCTGGCTCACTCGACTGGTAGAGGTTTGATTCTGAGTAGTTACTGCATGGCCATCATGTTTGTTCTGAATTAGAGCACACATTAAAGAATTTGTCAGCTTTTATGCCAGCTTCTTGGGACCAGCTAATACCTGATCATGGTGAGAGCTGGCTAACTCCATAGTTTCTATAGCAGATTGGAAGTGGAAGCCAGTTCATGTTGGATCAGTGTGATGTGTTTGTGGCTGGGCCATTCTTGCACTGGTGTGAGAAGCCCTTCAGCTGGATTTAATGCAGTACTGGAACATACCCTGAGGCAGAGCTGCAGGGAGCGGTTCAGTTCAAAGCTGATTATTACCAGCTCCTGGGAGGTCTGGGGTATCAGCTGGGAGGAAGGTAAGAGTTCATTTAAAGGTGCTAGTGGAGCCTTGCCAGAGCTGCTTAACACCTTAGGGACCTGTGCTCTGGGTGACCAGTGCATGGTTTAGGGATATTTCCCCTGTCATCAACATACAAGTGGGTTTGAGTTTGGTTATTTTTCTTAGAGCTTTGGCTTGAAATGAGATTCTGTGAACCTTGGACATTGTGAATTAGATGATGGTAACCTAGAGTGTTAACAACAACCCCAGGAAATGCTACAGGTTTGGGGGATGAATGTCTTCAAAGCTGCTCAGCAGAAAAGGACCCGAGGGTGCTGGGATCAGGAACAGCATGGTCAGCAGGAGAAGGGAAGATCTCGTGCCCTTGGACTTGGCCCTTGTGAGGCCTCCTCTTGAGTCCTGTGTTCAGTTCTGAGCCCCTCATGATAGGAAAGATGTGGAGATACTGGAATGGGTCCAGACCAGAGCTACCAAGCTCGAGAGGGGTTGAGAGAACCAGTTGTGTGAGGAGAAGCTGAGGGAGCTGGGCAGGGTGAGTTTGGAGAAGAGGAGGCTGAGGGGGGATGTCATTGCCCTCTCCAACTCCCTGAAGGGAGGCTGTGGAGGGGTGGCTGTTGGCCTCTTCTCCTTGGTGCCTGCTGACAGAAGCAGGGGCACTGGTCTGCAGTTGAGGCAGGGGAGGGTTAGATGGGATCTGAGGAAGAAACTCTTTCCAGAAAGAGTGGGGAGGCAGGTCTTTCAGGTGTTTAGTTTTTCTGTTGGTGTGGGGATGGTTGGACTGGGTGATCTAGGAGGTCCTTTCCAACCAGGATTATCCTGTGATCCTGTGTGCTCATACACTAGGCATGTGGTGCATGGCTTTAGAATGCAAAGCTATTAACAGCTTTTATCATGGGGTTACTGTCAGGTTGATACCTGCTGTATTACTTAGGTACTAAGATAGGAGTGAATAATCCTTCATGGTGTGTTTTTGTGTGCTTTACGTGCTTAACATTAAGCATCTATTAACAGTTACTGCTTCAGTTACTTAATGATTTTATTTCTTTGAAGTGCATACTGATGGGACTCACTATCTCATACTTCTTTTCTTGCAGAGAATCTCCTTGGTTAGTAGTTTCGCAGCTTCCCTTTTCCTAGGAGCATATGCACCCATTGATTACAGTGACGGTAAGTGTGAGGGCTTTTCTCATAGTAACAGCTAACAAGGGAATTTTCCTTTTCATCCCCACCTTACATAAAAGATGAAGAAAATCTCTGCTATTTATTTACGGTCTTTAATTACAAGTATGCTAGGATTTTAGCTAAATTACTCCTTTCAATTTGTTGTTACTCTTGATAGTGCCTTCAGCTGTGCTTATTTATCCTCATCATACTATGATTCCCGTTCTATCGAATGTGCACGTGGATTCCTAATGAAATTATACATGTTTCCATGACTGCATGGTGTTTAACGGAACAGTGAAGTATGCAGTGCTAAAGATTGGGGGGATGAGTGGCTGGAGCGCGGCCTGGCAGAGAGGGAGCTGGCAGTATTTGGTGACAATCGGCTGAACAGAAGCCAGCAGTGCCCAGGTGGCACAAAAGGCTAATAGCATCCTGGCTTGGATCAGCAATAGTGTGGCCAGCAGGACTAGGGATGCAATTCTTCCCTTGTACTGGGCACTGGGGAGGCCTTCTCCTGAGGAATGGGGGCAGTTCTGGGTCCCTCGCTTCAAGAAAGAGATGGAGGGGCTGGAAGGGTCCAGAGGAGCAAGGAGGTTGGGGAAGGGACTGGAGGGAAAGTCTTAGGAAGAGACACTGAGGAAGCTAGGGGTGTTTAGCCTGGAGGAGACTCAGGGCAGACCTCCTCCCTGTCTACAACTGCCTGAAGGGAGGTTATAGACAAGTGGGGGTTGGGCTCTTCTCCCAGGCACCCAGTGCCAGGATGAGAGGGCAGGGCCTGAAGCTGCCAAGGGAGGGTTAGGTTGGCTGTTAGGAAGCCCTTCCTCATTGAACGGGTGCTCAGAGCCTGGACTGGTTTGCCCAGGGCAGTGGTGGAGTCCCCATCCCTGGAGGTGTTGAAGGAGAGAGTGGCTGTACTCTGGTCTAGCTAATGTGGTGATGTTAGGTGATGGGCTGGACTGGATGATCTCAGAGGTCTTTTCCAGCCTCAGTGATTCTGTGATCTATTTAACAGCATGAGAAAGTTGTGGGTTTTAAAGCTGTGCTTCATAGTTCTGTTGGTTGTTTTTTGCTTTTGCTGGGTTAACTCAAAGTTGCAGAGGCTGTGAACAAGATGTATATTGTGATTATTTCCACCTCCCAACTGGAATATGAACCCGTAGCAGAAATATCTTTGCAAAACGAACTAAAGGGGAAAAAGCAGAAACCAAGCAAAAAATTCCTATACTCAAAAAAGAATTCAACCTTCCGTATCTCTGTTCATCGCAGCAAAGACAAAAAAGTGACAAGGCTAGTGTCTCTCTGTTCTGTTGTGTGTTATCTCAGTTCTCCAGCTTTTAAATGGCAATTTTAAATGGCAATTACAAAGGAACCCATTTTCCTGGGAGCTGTGCTGTTCTGTCTAAATGGCATTTTTGATTCCTGCTCTGAAACTAGGAGAAGATATATTTCAGAGCTGAAAGGTTAGATAACAAGGCTCTCTGAGGGATTTTTGCATTATAGAGCTGTAGCTGACACCCATGTGTTAAGACCAACTCATTTTTCCCCTCTGTTGTTTTTCCATCAAAGCCCGTGGGGGAAGGCGAGGCACCTCCATTGGAACTAATGGACAGCTTATTCAATATCAGATCTCCCAGTTACACTGGAGACTTTAACGATGGCAAGGCAATCCGTGCTTATTTTGCAGCAGTTGTGAGATTATGACATCTATCTTCTGATCCGATTGTTTTAGCCATGTGTTTCCACAGCTTTCTGTGTATTACTGGTGACAATAACTCTTCAAAGCTTTGCACTTGCCTCATAGTAGGGCCGAATCCTGAGCTCCTCAGGAGGCCAGCAGCCCGCAGAACTAGCTCTATGTGCTGTACTTCAACGACAGCTTCAAGTTGCCTTTGTCTGATGAAGAGTCGTGCTGGTTCTTTGCTTTTCAGGGTTAATTTTGATTTAAATTTTGAAACATAGCAAAACCTACATTGATTTCCTTTTTGTTTGGGGATTGGTTGGTTTGTGGTTTTTACTGGTGATGTTCTCTCTGCCTTTTCTTTGGATACTAGAGAGTGAACCTGTGCTCCTTCAGGTTTAGAAGATGACAATCATAGATAAACACAGGATCAGAGACAGGGGTTGGAAGGGACCTGGAAAGATCATCTGGTCCAACCCCCTGCCACATCAAGATCCCCTAGATCCAGTCACACAGGAACAGGCCAGGTGGGTTTTAAATGTCTTGAGAGAAGGAGACTCCACAACTCCCCTGGGCAGCCCCTGCCAGGGCTCTATTACTCTCACCAGGAAGAAGTTTCTTCTCATCCTGATGTGGAACCTCCTCTGTTCCAGTTGACACCCAGTGCCCCTTGACCTGTCAATGGGTGCCACTGAACAGAGCCTGGTTCCTTCCTCATTGCCTCTGCCCTTTCCCTATTGATCAACATCCCTGGGGTCACCCCTCAGAATCATCTTCTCCAGGCTGAGAAGACCCAGCTCCCTCAGGCTTTCATCATTAGGTTGATGCTCCACTCACTTCATCATCCTTGTGCCTCTGTACTGGGCTTTTTCCAACAGTTCTGTGTCCTGGAACTGAGGGGCCCAGAACTGGACAGAAGATTCCAGGTGTGGCCTCACCAGAGCTGAGTAGAGGGGAAGGAGAACCTCCCTCGATCTACTAACCAATGTAAGAAACATGGTTTGAATCACAGAACAGTTTTGCCTGGAAGAGACCTTCAACATCATCAAGTCCAACCTTTTCCTAGCTCATATCAGCACCACTAAACCCTGTTCCCCAGAGCACCATGTACCCTTCTTTTCAACACCTCCAGGGATGGTGACTCAGCTGCCTCCCTGGGCAGGCTGTTCCAATGCCTGACAGCCCCTTCATGTTTGTTTGAAACCCATAGCTTTTTAAAATAAGAATTTGCTTCACTGGAGAATTTTATTAGAAAACCTGGTGCATTTTTCACAGAGCTCCAGGAGAGCCTGTTCTGTTACACCTCTGGATATTCACGGGACTTGAATAAATGTTATCTGCTGTTGGGAGCATGTAAGATTATTACATCTTTGTGTGAAGAAAGATAAGGGAACCGAACAGGACGTTACAGTTCTCTTCACAAGACAAAAGAGTTTTCAGCATTACAAGCTGTATTTTGTCTTGATCATTCCTCCTGTTACCATAATGAGAGAGAATTCCAGTAACATAAAATAGAATTGTAGCTGGAATAATATCTGGAAGAAGGGAGGTTTAGACTGGAAATTAGAAGGAAGCTGAGGGTGCTGAGACCCTGGACCAGGTTGCCCAGGGAGGTTGTGGCTGCCCCCTCCCTGGAAGTGTTCAAGACCAGACTGGCTGGGGCCTTGAGCACCCTGGTCTAATGGGGGGTGTCCCTGCTCATGACAGGGGGGTTGGAACTGGATGATCTTTAGGTCCTTCCCAACTCAAAACATTCTAGGAAGCTATGAATATCAAATGTGCAGTAGGTTTTTGGATCCAGCTGAAAAAATATTTGGTTTCTTGTCATTTACAATTTTTAGCAATTCACTTGATCCTTTATGTCACACCTGTATATTGCAGTTTAAAATGCATCTCTCAAAATAACGTTCAGATAATAGACCTGTTCTTCATTTCCCTAGGTTTAACTTCAGGTCATAGCAGCTTTAAAAAAACCCCGTCAAATTGTTCAGCTCTGCACAATAACTTATCCTGATGAATTTGCAGGTTACTGTAGGGAGGGTGTTATTCAGTTTCAGGATTTTGCTTTATTTATTCCTTTCTCCTCTTTAAAGTTCCAATCTCTTCAGGTTGGAATGGCTCCTCGTTGAATGGCAGAGCACCCTGGGTGACTGATTTTTTTTTTAAATAATTAAATTACATCGCAGTGGAGCGAAGAGAGAATTTCATTTCTATTGTGCAGATGTTAAAAGTACGATACATCGGGGCCCTAAACCACTCCAACACTTGAGGTATTGTTTCTTTTTGAAGACACCTTAAAGAACAGCAATTCAGCTCTTGACCTAGACAAGCTTTATCTTTTGAAATGCTTTTCTAAGAGCCTTAGGCAAATCATAGCTTAGCATACTCGGGTTTTGTTGTTCTATCAAACACTGACGCTTTATGGTGAAGCTTTTCAAAAGGATGAGTGCTGGACTGAATTTACTCCTGATGTAGCCTGCATGGTGTCAGCAGAGCTCTGCTGCCTTGTGATTTTAGCTCACTGAAATGCAGTCCAGGGTGAGCTCGACTGTAAATGCATGCAGTTATTGATCTTTAGTGTCCTGATTAATGAAACCGATTGGTTTGCATTGTATGGCCTTTGTAACAAAAGAGTTTGTGGGGTTTGTGCAGCTCTGAGCCCTTTGCTTCAAGGAAGAGATTGAGCTACTGGAGCAGGTCCAGAGGAGCAATGAAGCTGGGGTAGGGATGGAGGGAAAATGTGATGGGAAGATGGCAGAGCTGGGGTTGTTCAGCCTGGGGAAGTGGAGACTCAAGGGGTTCTTATTGCTCTCTGAAACTGCTTTATAGTCAGGTAGGGATTGGGCTCTTCTCCCAGGCAGCTAGTGCCAGGATGACAGGACAGGGCCTGAAGCTGCCAGGGGAGGGTTATGGTGGATCTTAGGAAGCCCTTCCTGATGGAAAGGGTGATCAGAGCCTGGAATGGACTGCCCGTGGAGGTGATGGAGTCCCCCATCCCTGGAGGTGTTTAAAGTCAGCCTGGCTGTAGCCCTTAGTGCCCTGGTCTAGCTGATGTGCTGATGCTAGGTCATGGATGGGCTGGATGATCTCGGAGGTCTTTGCCAGCCTCAATAATTCTGTGGGTTTTTTTAACCCCAATCCCTTCCTCAGCAATGAAGCACTTACACTTCTGTCTATGTAGTAAATATTAGCAAGTTGTGATCCTGGTTATGTTGTGCTAAAAGTTAGTGATGCTTTGGGTGAAATTCATCCATGTGCTGACTGTTTCTTCAGTCTTTACTAGATCATGGCTTTAGTTATCGCCCTTCATTGCTGATGGGGTGGCCATTTGGAATGACCAGTCAAAGGGCTGCCTTTGCTTTTTATTCTTTCCCCACTTTGTTCTCAGAGTATTTCTTACGTTATTTATTTTCCTTAGCAGTGTAGATCATGACCAGAGGCACTAGAGTGAGGCACTTGCTGTGCATCACTCCTCCTATAATGAAAGGAGAAAGAGAAGCAACTCCAGGGAGTGTTTAACTCTGATTTGTATTTTCTCGTGACTAGAGATTCTCATGCAGGTGCCCACAGTTGGATGGGACAAGTCCAGGCCAGCAGATTAATAGTTCTTGTAGAATACTTGTTTCACATCTTTTAAATGAGTTTCTGAGGGTGGGGGAAAATGAGCTCATCTTGTTTTTTCTCAGGACATATTAAAAGTCTTTGTGCCACTCTGTCTACCGGTCAATAAACACAAGTGGTGTTTCTGTATAATATAAATACAGACCTTTTCAGTCAGAGATTCATGTGTTTTCTGCAGGGAGGGTAGGAGGCTCCTTGTGTCTTGCAAAACAACCCTGGAGGATACTGGTGAAATCTTTCTCTAGCCGTATGTGGTGGGGAAGGGAAAGAATGTTTTCCTCCTAAACCAAAGAAAACAAGACCTGACGTGTTTCTGCTGAATTTCCTGTTTATTTAAGGATTCTGTTGCTCACAGGTGAATTTAATTGAGTGAAGGTGGTTTTGGCCTGTTCAATTAGGGACTTTTCCGGGAAAATGCATAGATTTACATATTTTCTTATAGAAAGCCTTGTTACGCCCCAGAACTTGGAACAGAGAGCTCACACTCTTTGCCCGAGGGAAGTGCAGGCAGTGATGCTTTGCTCAGTTTACCAGTGGAAGGAGGGGATGGTTAGATTTAAGAGTGGTCTCACTTAGAAAACTGGGAGAAGCTGGACTGATTTTCCCCATCTCTGCTTTTCTGTGGATGATAGTGATTTTGCCAGCAGTAATTGGCACTGCACTTTTTCCCTGTAGCAGATCAAGAGAGGTGATGCTGCCCCTCTGCTCTGCCCTGGTAAGACCTCAGCTGGAGGATTGTGTCCAGTTCTGGAGTCCCCAGCACAAGAAAGATCCAGATAAATTTGAGGATGTCCAGAGGAGACCACCAAAATGATCAGGGGAATGGAGCATCTCTGCTATGAGGACAGGCTGAGAGAGTTGGGACTGTTCAGTCTGGAGAACAGAAGGCTCTGGGGGTACCTTCTTTTGACCTTCCAATACCTGGGGTGGACCAGCATAAAGGCAGGGGAAGGTCTATTCTGGCGGGTTTGTTTGGATAGGACAAGTTGCTCTGGGTTCCAGCTGGGAAAGAGAAGATTGAGGCTGAGATTAGAAAGAAATTCTTCAGTGTGAGGGTGGTTTATGGGTGGAATGGCCTGCTTGGGGAGGTGGTTGTGGCCCAATCCCTGTAGTCATTGAAAGTCAGGCTTGATGAGGCTCTGAGCAACCTGACCTTGGTAGAGATGTCTGCTTGTGTAGGGAGGCTGGACTAGCTGACATTCTGGAGGTCCCTTCCAGCCTGGAACTCTCTATGATTCTATGACAGGATGTGCTCTGTCCAGTTTGTGCTGTCATATAAATAAGTGCATCCTTTGTTAAGTGTTTTTAATTTGCCTGAAATGGGTTGGATTGATGGATTGATCTGAATAAAATTAATTCTATTGATGATATTAAGTATGGTCCAAG
This sequence comes from Upupa epops, assembly GCA_013397515.1. NCBI lineage: Eukaryota > Metazoa > Chordata > Aves > Bucerotiformes > Upupidae > Upupa > Upupa epops. The sequence continues at coordinate 242,834 of VZRI01002959.1, forward strand.
CATCTTACCATTTGCCTTGGGTCCTGCCAGTGTCTCAGCTGCAACGTGATGATTTCTGTTTACAGCACTGTGTGAAGTACCAGCTCCAGCGCTTGTTGATGGTGATTAGAATTGGATTTAGAAACGTTATTAGACTCGTTACTGAGCCTATGTGAAAAAGGCTGCTGGGAGCTGATATGGTTGAGCTCCTTTCAGAGGATCATAGAATCATTTAGGGTGGAAAAGACCAAGATTATAGAGTCCAACCATTAACCCAGTTGTCCCAAGCCCACTGCTAAACCATGGAGCTCCAGATCTCCATGACTTTTAAACAATGAGCTGTGGGTCACATCCCTTCTCTTTCTTTGTGTCCCAGCATCACAAGTGTAATCATGTTCTATAGATGTTGTGTGTGGGGTCAACTTCACCATCTTTGTGATTTAGAAAGCTCAAAGATGCACTGGTTGGAGGTAGTTGAGGCCCCGTGCCTGGAGATATGCAAGAGGAGGTAGGACAAGGCTCTGGGCAACCTGCTATAGTTGGGGATGCCCCTGCTCACTGCAGAGGGGTTGGTCTAGATGATCTTAGGAAGTCACTACCTTTCTAGATAAAAGCTTTCCAGAGGCTGAATTTTCAGTATCCTTTATGCTTAGAAGAGTTGAATTCATCCCCTTTGAATGTAAATTTGATCTGTAATGGTTCTGTTGCCTGTGACAAGGTGAATTTGTTCAATGCATTGCTATCTTGTGTGTAACAATACATTTCCTGTTTTGTTCTGTCTTGTAGGTTCTGGTATGAACTTGCTGCACATTTGGGAAAAGATGTGGTCAGCATCCTGCCTTGATGCTTGTGCACCTGGATTAGGGGAGAAACTAGGATGCCCTGTACCATCCCATTCAGTCCTGGTATGTAAGGAGGTGTCTAGAAGAACTGTAGAGTCTTTGTGCTGAGAGTCTTTCCTGGAGTGTGTTTATGTGTGTGCTCAGGGGTGCACGCACAGGCACTCTCAGTGCTTCACTGCTTGATTTAGGATCTCCAGGTGTGTTGTGCATGTGTTTGCCAGAGCAGAAGCAGACAAATCTGAAAGCTGCTAGCTGGCATCTCTCATAGCTTTCATCATCATCAACTTGGATTCTTGCCTGCCCTGGGCTATGATGAGGAAAGTTTTGGTAGATGTTCCAGTGATAAGACTCTTCTTACTACAGAAACAGAAGCCAGCATTTGCATATCTTGACAGAGACCTTGTTTTAAACTGTTTGTAGAGTTAATGAGGTAATCTCAGTGAATAATTTGGGATATTTAAAGCTCCTCAGTTCATGTAGCATAATGGTGAAATCAAATCAAGCTGCACATCTCTGAGTAAATGAGTTTAGTCCTACCCAGCACAAAAAGAGCTCTTGCTTTAGCTGGTGCACATTTAAGATTGTAGATACCCATCACGATCCCTCTGAGTTTTTGCTGATCTTCTGTATAGAAGAGGAACGTATTAAAAATTGTTAGAGGATGTCTTTGTATTTTTATGAGTCGCTTTCTTCTGTTCTTTTCTTTTCCTCTATGGCTATCAAACGTGGCTTAAAATAATACAGTTCTTGACCCCTAAAATAATAGGGGTCACACTCCAGCCTCTGATGCTCTGATGTATATTAATGTTGTGTTTCCTCTTACGTTTGCATTGAATTTCTAATTTCTATGTATTAATATTCATGTACGAGTGCCAAACAGATGGATGTGTTTATGTTACTTAATGTGAATAACTGGAGAAAGACCTAAAGCTAAAATGCTGCTATTTACTTAACATCTAATAGGAGAGTACTCTTGTGAGGTTCTCCATAACAAAAGAACGGGGTTAAAAATCTTGAAGATATTAATTCCTGCCTTAAATACACACGGCTAATGACTGTAGCTGCTGTGGTGTTGTGCTGTTCTGTGTTCTAACATGTTGTGTCATACACTGCAAGATTACTTTCTTTTTTTTAAGCTGTTTTCCCCTCTCTCTCTCTCTTTCCTTAGGGGCCCATTTCTCCATATTATAGTCAGCGTTATGGGTTTAGCCCTGACTGTAAAATAGTAGCATTTACAGGAGACAATCCAGGTGAGATGATTAAATGGGTAAGATTCAGTGAATATGATTATGGATGCACTAAAATTCTCCATCAATCTTATTGATCCTCAGATGCTCCCTATACAGTGAAAGAATATTGTGTTTATCAGCATGAATACCTTTTGCCAACAGCCTTCCATCACTGCTTCTTCTGAGGTGGAGACATCTCTGATAAGCTGGCTATGACAAATGAATCCTCTTTTGCCTGGGAATTAGGAGTGACTTCATTTGCCTCTTGATAACTTCAGTTTTGGATTGCTGACCCTAAGAAACTCCACTTGCTGTGAACTGCTAGCATGTTAATTTAGAAAAAAAGAATTAAAGAAATCACTGCTTTATCTTTTCAAGCAAAAAGGTGAAGCTGGACCCAGAGGCTTTCTCTAAGAAGAGCTGCCCTTCAGTCAGACTGATGCACCTCAATACAAAGGGAAAGGGTTAATTTAGGGTCAGTTTTTTAAATCCTAGAGACCGTTTCTGTGTAGAGCAAATGTGATGGTTTCCCCAGACTGTGAAAATAAATGACTTATCTGTATTACAGCAGCACATACAGGTTTGAATCAAGGTGGGGGCTTCATCATGATTCATTTTACATCTACAGTCTGGGAGATGGTTCAGCTCTGCTTTTTCCCAAAGTCTCATTTGTCTTCTAGAGGTTCCAGTCCAGCTTAGTGCAGCAAATATGTAAATAGCCTGATGTAATTGGGAGTTTCTCTTTTCAAATGTGTTATTGAGTGAGAGTCTGCTATGTTTGAAACCCTGAATACATAAACCATTAGGTAATCACGCAGTTCTCTAATCTTTTGTTTTTCAATGATGTTACAAATCACTCCCTCACTGCAATGCTTTGCCCATCTTTTGCAGTGCATAGGCCAAGGCCAGTCGTGAGTGTATTTGCTGTTCATACCGTTCTCTGAGGTGGTGAATCCGGATGTTACGATGCCTCGTACAATATCCTATAGTTGAGTCAAACAAATAACTTCTAATCTGCTTTTTCTGACCCTTTATTTTCAGCATCACTGGCAGGGATGAGACTTCAAGAGGGAGATATTGCAGTAAGTCAAAACACACTCTTGAAAGATGTTCACCAACCCCACGTACCGGGATAGGTTGATAACTGACATATTGGAGGAGCAGCACAGGAGAAAGGGACCTGGGGGTCCTGGTGGCCACCACGATGACCAGGAGCCAACAATGGACCCTTGTGGCCAAGAAGGCCAATGGCAGCCTGGGGTGGACTAGGAACATGAGGGGTGATCTCATCAATGTTGATCAATATGGAAAGGGTGGGGGTCAGGGGGAAGGAGCCAGGCTCTGCTCAGTGGTACCCAATGCTAGGACAAGGGGCACTGGGTGTCAGCTGGAACAGAGGAGGTTGCACATGAAGATGAGAAACAACTTCTTCCTGGTGAGGGTGCCAGAGTCCTGGAAGGGGCTGTCCAGGGGGGTTGTGGAGTCTCCTTCTCTGGAGATGTTTCAAACCCTCCTGGCCTGTTCCTGTGCGAGTGGATGTAGAGGATCCTGCTGTTGCAGGGGGATCGGACTCGATGATCTTTCGAGGTCCCTTCCAATCCCTAACACTGTGTTTTTCTGTGATTCACATTCCTGAATAAATACAAAGCACAAAATGTTAAATAGCTGTAGGCTATCAATTAAAATTATCTGCTATTGTTGATTTTCTGTTTATTGGCTTCACGCTTGCTTTAGTTCTATCAATCTCTAAGCTGCCTGAAAGATTTTAAGTAAACTTTTGTGACTATTTTTAACCAATGCTCCAGACGTTAAAATCTGAAGTCTCTGTCTTGTAAGTATTTCGCAGGCGTGACAACCTAAGTGAGAGCTAGCTTCAACACAAATCCAATTGACTTAATGTGTAATTTAAAAACAATTAGTGGTAATAACAAATGGTTTTAATTTAATTTCTGTATTGCTTTCCATGCACATTGTGATAACGCTTCAATTGTTTTCTTTCCCTCTCCAGATTAGCCTTGGCACAAGTGACACGTTGTTTCTGTGGATCCAGGAACCCAGTCCTGCCTTGGAAGGTCATATCCTCTGCAATCCTGTGGATTCTGAAACATACATGGCACTTTTATGGTAATATTATTGATTGTTTGTATATCTGGGAACAGTAACGGATCCTTCTTCCTCTGTGTTAGTGTTTTTTATGCCTTTGTAAAGTGATAGTGAACAGAACATTCAGCACTTGCAATCTACTGCTGAAACATAGAATCCTCATGGATGGAAAGGACCTCTAGGATCATCAAGTCCAGTCCTAATCCCAACAGCTCCCCAGCCCCTAGACCATGGCCTCAAGTGCTCTAGCTACTTGTCTTTTAAACCCCTCCAGGAATGGTGACTCCACCACCTCTCTGGGTTACAGTACCCAACCACTCGCTCAGCAAAGAACTTCTTCCTAAGATCCAATCTAAACTTCTCCTGACACAGCTTGAAGCCATTTCCCCTCATCCTATAATTAGTAACTTGGGAGAAGAGACCAGCACCAGCCTCACTACAACCTCCTTTGTTGTAGAGAGCAATAAGGTCTCCTTTCAGCCTCTTCTCTAGACTGAACAAACCCAGTTCCTTCAGCTGCTCCTCTTGGGGCCTGTTCTACAGCCCTCTCCCCGGGCCTGTTGCCCTTCACTGGCCCCGCTCCAGCCCCTCAATGACCATCTGATTACTGTGATGCCCAAAACTGGATCCAGTACTCAAGGTGTGGTCTCGTGAGTGCAGAGTACAAGGGCACCATCACCTCCCTCCTGCTCGTTGCACTGTTCCTGATCCAGGCCAGGATGGCATTAACATTGCTACAGTGTTCCAGTTGTCCTGTTGTTTAATTTGAATAACTGGTACTGCAGGGTTGTGGAGGATGAATTCTCATGGCAATAAAAAGCTGAGATTAGTTTTACATACTCACTGTGAACTGGGCTGCCCAGGGGGACTGTGGAGTCTCCGTCTCTGGAGACATTTCAAACCTGCCTGGACTGTTCCTGTGTGACTGGATCCAGGGGATCCTGCTGTAACAGGGGTTTTGGACTGGATGATCTTTCAAGGTCTCTTCCAATCCCTGTGACTCTGTGTGACCCCAGCTGGCTCCATACTGGTACCATGCTCTTGAAATCATAAATGCAATGTAGAGATGGTTTTGTTCTTCCTTGCAGAGTCATTTTAAAGTGAGCTTTGTAGCCCTGTGTTAGACAGCCTCTCTGAGGACATATCTTAGCTGTTGAGGGTCAGCCTGGGCATTGCATGGCCTGCTGGGCTGGATCCCAGCTGACTTGCTGGAGCGATCACTGTGTTCCTCAGTTCCTCAGCACATCCTGTAATATTTGTTTTCTTTTTATCTAGTTTTCTCTCTCTCCCTGTTGCTTTCTTTAATGAACTGATTGTATCTTTTAGCTTGCACAGCTCTATGCAGTAGATACAATAAACACCAATATTGAGCAAAACCATAAACAGCTTTAAAAATCTAGAGCCAAATGTTTTGGACAAAGCATCTGTTGTGTTTGTGTGTTTTCCAGTTTTAAGAACGGCTCTTTGATGAGAGAGAAGATCAGAGATGACTGTGCTTCAGGCTCCTGGGATGAATTCTCAAAAGCTTTATCATCTACCGTTGCTGGAAACAATGGAAATCTGGGTATGAGCCTTAGTGGGGCTGGAGTTCCAGGGTTTGCTTAGACACATGAGCAGGTGTTGCACCTAGTTTTCATTTGGGGCCAAGATTTCAGTTAACTAGAGCAAGGGAAATTCCTAGTGTGTGCTTAGCAGTGATTTTCTGGCAGGGTGAGGATCATGCTAGTACTTTGCTGCATCATCACCAAATAGGAAACTTATGAGCTTCTTTTGGGCATTCAAAGTGAATGAGTAGCGTTTAACCTGTAGAATGATAAAACACGAGAGGTTTCTGAAGCGAACTTTCACTAAACTTCACTTTGGTTTTGAAGAGTCAAACCAAGTGAATGAGTCTCTCTACAATTACCTGAAGGGAGGTTGGACTGAGGCGGCTGTTTGCCTCTTGTCCCTAGGAACTAGCAACAGGACAAGAGGAAATGGGGTCAGGCTGTGCCAGGGGAGGGTCAGATTGGATCTTAAGGAAAGCCTCTTCCCAGAAAGAGTGAGGAGGCCTTGGAACAGGCTGCCCAGGGAGGGGGTGGAGGCACCATCCTAGGAGCCCTGGAAGGGGCTGCCCAAGGGGGTTGTGGAGTCTTCTTCTCTGGAAATGTTTCAAATCCTCCTGGCCTGTTCCTGTGCGACTGGATCTAGGGGATGCTGCTGTGGCAGAGGGATTCAACTGGATCTTTTGAGGTCCCTTCCAATCTCTAACACTCTGTGAGTCTGTGATCTTCCCCAATGCATGCCACAGAGTAATTTTATCCCTGTTTTTAACTCACATGACGGTAGCTGAATGAAATGAAACAAAACTCTGATGGAAATAGTTAACCTGATATGAATAAAGCCCTGCATTTGGGATTTCACATTATTTTCCTTACTACACTTTAACATTTTGCTAGTGCAGTGTGTAGGTCTGAAATCAGTTATTGAAAGATGAGCCTGTGTGTAACCAGGGCTAAAATTTAACCATCGCAGGGCTGGATTTTAAATCATCACCATCATGCTAGATCTGAATTGATAGGAGTAAAATGAATTTAAAAACTCTAGGATTAAATATAGATATTTGAGCTACAGAAGACTCCTTAGGAAAGTGAATTGAAGCTGCAGTCTCTTGACACTGTAAGGTTAGCAGTGATGTTTCATTTTTATAAGATCTGTTATGCTGCCTGTCAAAGCCAGTCTCTGCAGGGTATTAAAATGACCAGGAATCTCTTTTCACTCGAAGCTTGATCAATTCAGGTGGTTCAGAAAATGGGAAGAAGATGCCTAAAACCCCAAAGTCAGCTGTTTTAGGCAATATTGAAAAAATTGGAAGTTGATGAGAACAGTGTTGGTGATTTGAAGGATACTGGGGCAGTGCCTTCAAGTTTTCAAATTTGTACTAAAGTAAGGTCACTTGGGATAGCTCAATCCCCTACAGAATGGGTGATGCATGAAAGTCATCTTGGGTAACGTGTACACTTGGGTAACCTGCAGGTATGTGTGAAAAGACAGTAATCTGTTAACCTGAGTTCCTAAGGGAAGCAGAGCAAAGTAACTGGGTCAACACCCTACCCTTTCTTGTTCCCTGCACTCACTGTTGTGGGAGAAGATGCCCCTGCAGAGCTTTGGAGATGGGCACAGGCACCTGCTAGGTACCAGAGAAGCCTAATGAAACAAGCACGTTTACCTAACATCCACATCTGTCAGATTCAAGGTGGCAACAAGGTCAGAAAGGATGTTTTGGGATGTACATCCACTGGCAGTGCCTGCAGACCAGTATCCAGAGTGCTGCTTACTGGCAGGCGTTCCGAATAGTAACCAAAAAGGTCCTGTGTGCTAAAAGCACAGCATGGTGTTGGGGTCTTTTGGGCTGACAATTATAGGGCTCCTAGGGCAGTGAACTCTTGTTCCCAGGTCTGAATCTTAGAAACTCTTCTTAGTTCCTTAGCAATTCTGATCAGTTATTCTGGCCTCATCTTCTTTTTTTCTTTCCTGACCAACCCTTTGGCCATCAGCCTTTTTCCTAACTTTTCTTATTTTCTTTCACCCTTGCACATGACCTACTGACATCATTTCTGAGACATGTTACTTACTAGCCACATCACTTGCCTCTGTGTGTGTGTTGTGGGGGATGTGTGCTCTTCCACAGGCTCCTTGGTTATCCTGTTGGGATGCCCGGAGTCAGCCCTGTGTAAGCTCACATTTTTATAGACTGAAAATAGTTGAATTCAATAACTCATTTCATTCCACACATGTAAGAAGCAGGTTATGTAGGGACTCAAATATCTTTCCAAGGTAACTCCCAACATTTATTATCATGTTAGCTGTGTGCTGAGAGAAGATTCCAACTAGGAGTGAATGTGACTCACTTCAATGTTTCTTGATGCAGGTTTCTACTTTGATGTGATGGAAATTACTCCTGAAGCAGTAGGGATTCACAGATTCAACAGAGACAACCAAAAGGTAGTCATAATCCACTTGACATCTCAAATCTTGTAGCAGCACTGTCAAAGCTCAGTGTTCCTTGTCCTACCCACACGAACCCTTTGGAATAGATCTTCCCTAACATGGCCTTCATGTTGGTCCCTCTCAGGTACTGGAAGGTCAAAAGAAGGTCCCCCCAGAGCCTTCTGTTCTCCAGACTGAACAGTCTCAACTCTCTCAGCCTGTCCTCATAGCAGAGATGCTCCATTCCCCTGATCATTTTGGTGGCCTCCTCTGGACGTGCTCTGTCTGGATCTGTCTTGTTCTGGGGACTCCAGAACTGGACACAATCCTCCAGCTGAGGTCTTACCAGGGCAGAGCAGAGGGGCAGAATCACCTCTCTTGATCTGCTTGCCACAGTTCTTTTTACTTAGTCCCCATCTTGCAGGTTTCAGGTACACAGATAAGGATGTCTTGAAACTTCAGGCTGTAATAATTCCTGGTTATAACATTTTGCTCTCCAGCAATGGGCAGAGGCCAACGGGATGAGGTTGAACAGACCCAAGGGCACTTTGGCCACAATAACACCCTGCAGCTACAGACTGGGGGATGAGAGCAGCCTGGCAGAGAGGGACTTGGCAGTACTGGTTGACAACTGGCTGAACAGGAGCCAGCAGGGTGCCCAAGTGGCAAAAAAGTCCAATGGCATCCAGGCTTGGATCAGCACTAGTGTGGCCAGCAGGACTAGGGACAGAATTCTCCCCCTGTACTGAGCAGGGGCACCTTTCAAGCCCCTTATGCCTCATCCTGTAGTGGTGCCTGGGTTTGTTGTGACCAAAGTGCAGGACCTGGCCCTTGGCCCTCTTGTCCTTCAGACAATTGGCCTCAGCCCTTCGATCCAACCTGTCCCAGTCCCTCTGCAGAGCCTTCCTGCCCTCAAGCAGATCAGCACTCCCACACAACTTGGTGTCATCTGCAAACTGACTGAGGGTGCTCTCAATCCCCGTGTCTCGGTCATCAGTAGTGATATTAACCAAGACAGGCCCCAGCACTGAGCCCTGAGATTGAGTCTTCACAGGAATAGCTCACTTGAAGCTTAGGTAGCTAATGCATACAAGCTTGATTAATGCATCTGCTTTTTATTTGCTTGTCCTAATTTCCTATTTTTGAGGTCTCGATCCTTCATTGGCCTTTGGTGCTGGGAAATGCATAGAGAAGACTTTACAAACTGCAGTAGAACTTTCTCCCATCGTGCATGGGTTGTAAATTTGACTGTGTAAGGTACCGGTTAGCTTCACGGATTCTCTCTTTGATACAGGTTTCAGCCTTTCCAAAGGAGGTGGAAATACGAGCGCTGATTGAAGGGCAGTTCATGGCCAAGAGGATTCACGCTGAAAAGCTGGGATATAAAGTCAGTAAGTATGAAAAAAAGCTGCACATCCACTGGCACCAGAGGTCAAGCAGAAAGACAGGAGTCCTGACAGTAATGTCAGCGGTGTGAGTTTTGTCCTTCCTGATAGAATTCATAGCAACCTGTTTTTTATGGGTCCAAATGAGCCTCTTAGAAGAAATGTTGGTGGCGTGCGTTGGGGACAGCGTTTTATAGGCATTAACTTCGGAAGAACCAATGATTCGACTTCAAGGTGACTTCTTTTTCAACTATTCTTGCTGTTTCATTGTTACTGAGCTGCATTGTCAATTCTTAAATAAGAGCTTGGGCTTCAGTAGGTCGTTACGTGAAGAGACCAGCCTTCTGCTTAGAGCACAAGACTTTACTAGGAAATCTGAAATCTATGCTTAGTTGCTGGCTGTGCTGTGAGCTGCTCACATACCTCTTTACTTCAGCATCCTGCTTTGGAACAAGTTTGGGGGCAGAGACCCTGGGTTAGAAATACCCTTTCCCTGATTCAATTCCTCTGGCTCCCTCTTTCCCCCCCAAGGCAGAGAGGAGGAGTGATAAGTAGATTGTAGCACCCGAATGCAAGTGAAATGAATAACTTCTATAAAGCAGGGTATTAAATATCAGTGCTGAGAAAGTGGAGCCAAGCCACCCCAAGATGGAGAGTGATCACCCCCCAAAACTCCCATCCATCATGACAGGCCCTCTCTGTCTCTCTACCACCCACAACCTCCTCAGAAACTGCATCCAGCTGCAGGTTGCTTTAGTGACCTCCATGTCTGGGTATCTTTTATTCTGAGGGCACAAAAGTTACCTGGGGCAGGAGATGTTTCCTACCTCCCTTTGCAGTCTAAAACAGAAGATACTTGGGAACAAAAAAAGGACAGAGAGGTGATAAGAAAATCTATTTTCCCTAACCTAAGGTACTCAGCTTTCGGGAAATAAAGCAGTAACCCTTTCCCTGTCTTGTGTTTTAAAAACCCAGAGATCCTGCTTCCTAGGATTTATAGTGTCAATTGCTTTTAGGATGCTGAAGCAGTAGCATTTTACCTCTAGAAGTGAAATCAAATAGTTAGTAGCTGTGCTAACTTAGCTAGAACACAGGCAGGTCGATGTTTTATTGGTGTTTTCTGTCAGAGCACCAACCAGTGGCACCTTAAAAAGCACAGAATAACTCATCTTGAGGGGTTTTAACCAACACTGTTTTATAAAGTCATATTATCTTTATTTACATCCTGTCCTTCTTTACAAGCCAATCCTGACTTTCTCCTTCACAAGGCGTTGCCTACCTCCAGGCTTTTATCCAGAATCATGAAGAATAGAGTGGTTTATTATTTTATTTTTAAGAGAGAGACCTCCAGGAGCTGAAAGTCTAGAAAACACAAAGATACCTGAACAAATAACAAGACTTGGTAACACCACCTCGTAAATTTATGCTGTAAAGATTTTCCTGTGATATATTTTCCTATACACTTGAAACCAGATTTATTTGGGGTTGATATTTATGGAGGCAGGCGGAGATTCAAACAGATTGGGTTTAAAATACCTGTTTATCCTTCACTCTTAGATTCTCCTGCACCAAATGCTTGGTTTATACAGCCTAGAAAGCTCATGGCTGAAGAGGATACTTTTGCACTCTGTAAATATCAGGGCTTAGACAAACACCACAGTGTGAAAAGAGCTCTTTAAGATATCAGACAGCTCTGACATGGAAACAAATGCCTAGAAATTACCTGTAAATACACTGGGGCTAAGTAGGACAGCCAGAAACCTAACTAGTTTCAGGATGGGGCTTAATAAGCTTTAAAAGAAAGCTTTTCCTAACTGATCTTGAAGTAAAGAGTAGCTATGTGTGGTTCTGTGTGTTCCTCTGGAGTCCTTCGAACCCCCAATGCTTTTGTTTTGTTGCATCTCAAGGGACTTTTAGCTGTTTGGTAACTAACAGACTCACAGCATAATTGTGGTTAGAAAGGACCTCCTAGATCACCCAGTCCAACCATGCCGACACCAAGAACCATGACCTCCCTGGGAAGGCCCTGCCAGTGCCCAACCACTCTGTCTGCAGAGAATCTCCGCCTCAGATCCAATCTAACCCTCCCCTGTCTCAACTGCAGACCAGTGCCCCTGCTTCTGTCAGCAGGCACCAAGGGGAAGAGGCCAACACCCATCCCTCCACAACCTCCCTTCAGGTTGTTGTAGAGGGCAGTGAGGTTCCCCCTCAACCTCCTCTTCTCCAAACTCACCCTGCTCAGCTCCCTCAGCCTCTCCTCTCAAGACTGGTTCTCTAAACCCCTCCCTAGTGGGGTAGCTCTGCTCTGGACCTGTTCCAGCATCTCCCTGTCTTTCCTATCATGAGGGGCCCAGAACTGAAGTTAGTACTTGAGAGGAGGCCTCCCAAGGGCTGAGTCCAAGGGCATGAGAACTCCCCTTCTCCTGCTGCCCACACTATTGCTGATCCAGGCCAGGATGCTGTTGGCCTTCTTGGCCAGCTGGACACACTGCTGCCTCCTATGAGGCTGGCTGTCTAACAGATGAATTGACTTAAAAAACAGGCTGCAGTACATGGTGTAGACTGTATGCATCTCCTGCTGTTCCTTGGTTTTGGCATTTAAACATCATATTCTGTTATTTGTGTGCTGATGGCAGCCTTACATCTGTGTTTGTTGTGTGACAGCTCTGAAAGCAGGGTGTGTGCTCAACGTGTTGCTGGGTAGGGATGAGCATGGTGAGAATTACTCTGGTATTGCCAGACTTTTGCTTGTTTAATAGCTGCTGGTGTTCAGGCTGCTTTTTGTTTTGTGTTGTTTTTAATGTGATTTAAAAGCTTATTTATCTTTTGCATGAAATATGCATGGTGGGCCCTTTTGTTTCTCCAAATCACAGAATGTTAGGGATTGGAAGGGACCTCAAAAGATCATCCAGGCCAATCCCTCTGCCACAGCTGGATCCCTTAGATCCAGTCACACAGAAGCATGGCCAGGTGGGTTTGAAGCAACTCCAGAGAAGGAGACTCCAAAACCTTCCTGGGCAGCCCCTTCCAGGACTACTTCTCCTCTTAATGTGGAACCTTCTCTGTTCCAGCTGACACTTTGTGTGCCCCTTAGTCCTGTCATTGGGTGCCACTGAGCAGAGCCTGGCTCCTTCCTCCTGACACCTGCCTTTTTCATAGTGATCAGCATTCACGGGGTCACACCTCAGGCTCCTTTTTTCCAAGCTCAAGAGCCCCAGCTCCCTCAGCCTCTCCTTTTAAATCAAGGGCAGAGTAGAGGGAGAGGAGAATCTCTCTGGATCTNGCATCTTTGTGGCTCTGCACTGGACTCTGTCCAGCAGCTGTGTCCTAGAACTGAGGGGCCCAGAACTGGACATGATTCCGGGTGTAGTCTCCCCAGGCAGAGTAGAGGGAAAGGAGAATCTCTCTGGATCTCCTAATCCCCCCACCTCCAATCCACCCCAGCAAGCCATTGGCCCACAAGGGTCCATTGCTGGGTCCTGGTCATTCTGCTGGCCACCAAGACCCTCACATCCCTTTCTCTTACGCTGCTCTCCAGCAGATTTATTCAATTCCTTTTAGGTCTTGTCTACATGGGGAATTTACTTTGGATTTTTCTGAGAACCTGGCTGATTTACATTGAGAAATGCAATCAGAGCAGTGTAAGTCTTGGCTTCTTTGCTTGTTGTTGTTTACACGGATGGGAGAACACAGTAATAACTGCTCACAAGATCTGGAAAGTGATATGAAGACACCTATTAAACTGATCTGTGACAGAAATAGAAGTGACATGGTCAGTCACAACAAATGCTTTGCTATCATGTCCTTGGATTTATGTGGTGCTATCTCAGTGGTGCAAATGAGTCAGAAACCTGGCTACGAAGTTGCCTGGCTTTGGCACCCTGTTGCTGGAAAATCATGTTGGCAGTCATGAACCTGCCTGTTCTGTTCTCGGGCCAAATGCAGTTGGGGTGGCTGTAAGCTGGAAAGCAGCAGCATTTGTGGAAGAGAAACTTGTAAAAATAAGTAAATAAAAATCTGCCATAGAGAGTTCTTTGTTCTGCACTGTGAACATGACAAACATTCGATAATCCCTTTGAATTTACTTTCAGTTAATGAATATATTATCGGGCTAGGAGCAGTGCTGGGAATGCTTGGATGAGCTAGTCCTGCAGGAACCAGTGCAGTGAGGCTGAAAGAGTGTTCTGTGTGGAAGGTTTTGTTTCCCGTTCAAAGAGTCCGGTACATTACAGACCTTCTGTAGGTTACAAATAGTAGTTAACCCCTCCTCTATCAACAGCTTTTCAGTTGCTGTTAGCGCTTGTTCCCCGCGCGGGATTCAGTGCAGCTCCTGCCAGTAGAGGGCAGGGGATTCTCTCTCATGAAATTTTTTGCTCTCAGGCTCTCATTTTGACAATGACACCAGCTGGCCAGACCATCCTTAGGAGCAAAGACAAACCTTACATTAGTCGTGATTTAGGAGTTCTGTAAGCGTATGTCACTCTGTTCTAATTGCTCTAATCTTTCTCAATCAGATTTCAGGGGAAATCATTCAGTAACACCCTGTATCCTGTTTTGCTTATGTGCCTGAGGGGTGGATAGAGCGCTGTGATCTAGAAACAAACAAGTGAAGTTTGGTCTGTCCCTGGTGTTTACATCCTCCGATTCAGAGATTCATGCAGATAAGGTGAAGGTTTGCTGCTCTGCCTTTATTTTCCTGAATTTTTATTGCATTGTAAACACCTTCTGTTTTGTCCCTTGCTTTTTCTGCTTGTAGCCATCCCCTTTGGATAGCTAAAGTCACAACCAGAGTTCAGAGGCTGGTCATACAGACATGCTTCCTGCAGGGTTTGGGGACTCGCTGAAGTAAAAACCATGGTAACTCTGTAGAAATGACAGCGTCTGCAGCTCAGTGACATCGGTGATCACAGCTGCTATAAAGCTGTCAGTGGTTCAGACTGATCTCTCAGTATGTACTTTAATAATCTTGATGATCACTTCAGAGCTGCTTCTGTTCCTGACCAAGCAATCCTAAAGTTCATCTGAAAAGTGACACTGACTGCAGAGTGGTGGAGTGGTCCTTGTTTGGACCCAGTGAACTTGTCCTGGGGAAGACTCACCAAGAAAGAGTAGGGAAGTGATTGTCCCTCTGTACTGGGCACTGGTGAGGCTGCACCTCAAGTACTGGGTTCAGTTTTGGGCACCCCAATACATTGAGGGGATGGAATGGGTCCAGAGAAGGGCAACAAGGTTAGCGAGGTGTGTGTAGCACAAGCTTGATGGGGAGCTGCTGAGGAAGCTGGGGGTGTTAGGTCTGAAAAAAAGGAGGCTGAGAGCTAATGGCTGGAGTCAGTTTGAAAGGTCTTTTCCAGCCTAATTGATTCTGTGTTTCTGTGATTCTATGAACGGTGTAGAAACTTTTATGTAAATGGTGATGTGAGCATTAAGTCTGTACATACCAGGGCATGTGTGTGCTAGAGCTGTGTGAAAGAAGCTTTTGTGAGACTGCGGCAGCAATTAATAAATCCCGTCTTGTAGACAGGCTGATTATTGGGGGTGGGATGTGTAGTGAAGCCGTTAGCTTTGGACAGGGCTTTCTGCCTTCGTGTTATTGTGCCTATCAGGGAGTTCATAGTTCTCCAATTGCCCGATGTGCTGTTCCTGTCACATTTATACCTTTAGGAATATGATTCTGCCACCTAACTGTCATCAGCCGGGGGAGATGGATAGAAGGTGCCACATTTTACAAGCGTGAGCTTTGTCCATAAAATCCCGTGGCTGTGTTTATCGTGTAATTTATAGTTCCTTACGTACGTAAATCCATCACTTGCAAATAACGCTGGTGCCCTGAATTCTACTGACTGTACGCAGCGCGTAAGTGCTGGCTGGGGTGACACAGTCATCCCTGCAGCTTTGTGCTGCTGTAAGAACGAGCCAGTTTTATTCCCTACGTGCTACTTGCTGCCGCCGTTTCAAACGTGTTGAGCTACATCCTTCTGCTTGGTTAGATGAGGGGCTGCGTTCTTAAACAGAACAGTAGTCCTGCAATGCTGGAGAGAGAGGGAGGTGTCAGAGCGTGCTGGGCCTCGCTTCTCCCTGGCTGGAGAGGGAGCTTAATGTTTTCTGAAGAACTCAGACTAGGATCGCGTGAGGGCAAACTCCACGGTGCTCTATTTCCATGGTGGTGTTTTTTCCCGATGCTCTTTTCAGTTGAAGGTGGTAATGTAGGTACTACCTTCAGCCTTTCAGTTGTGTGGTTTTGTCTGCAGGGAAGGTGGCTTGATGGAGTGAGAGTTGCTCAGAAAATACCATGGGCAGCTGTTGTGTTTCACTGTTGTGCTGTCATGTGGAGGCACAGAAACCTGAAGAGGAAGTGTGAGGCTCTCACTTCACAGTGTTGGTCTCTTGGAGAAGTGGCTCTCTGGTTTGGCAAAGCTAGATGCTGCTCAGTGGTCTTTGGGACCCTCTGGGAATGGTTTTCTTTATTCAAGAGAAATTTTTCTGCTGGTGGTTGCCTGTGACTAACTGGCTGCTGTGATTGTAATCTGAACTCTTAGTAGAGCCAGCCTGGATGGGGCTCTGAGCAACCTGATCTAATCATAGAATCTTCATGTCTGGAAAGGACCTCCAGGATCATCAAGTGCAGCCCTAACATCCCAGCAGCTCCCTAACCCTTAGACCATGACCTGAAGTGCACTAGCTACTTGCCTTTCAAACACCTCCAGGGATGGTAACTGTGCCACTTCCCTGGGCAGCCTGCTCCAGTGCCCAGCCACTCTCTCAGCTAAGAACTTCTTCCTAAGATCCAGTGTAAACCTCCCCTGACACAGTTTGAGGCTGTTGCCACTCATCCTATCATTAGTAATTTGGGAGAAGAGACCAGCACCAGCCTCACTACAACCTCGTTTTAGGTAGCTGTAGAGAGCAATAAAGTCTCCTCTCAGCTTCCTGTTCTCTAGACTGAGCAACCCCAGTTCCCTCCACTGCTCCTCACAGGGCCTGTTTGCCATCCCTCTCCCCAGCCTCGTTGCCTTTCTGTGGCCCCACTCCAGCCTCTCAATGTCCTTCTGATACTGTGGTGCCCAAAACTGGACCCAGTATTCAAAGTGCAGTCTCATGAGTGCAGAGTACAGGGGCACCGTCTCCTCCCTTTTCCTGCTGGTTACACTGTTCCTGATCCAGGCCAGGATGCTGTTGGCCTTCTCGGCCACCTGGGCACCCTGCTGGCTCCTGTTCAACCAACTGTCAAACAACACCCCCGGTCCTTTTCCCCAGGCAGCTCTCCAGCCACTGTTCCCCCAGTCTGTAACTGCTGGGGGTTGTTGTGACTGAAGTTTGTTAAACCTCATACCTTTTGGTGAAGCAAGACTTGCCTGTCATGTCCCTGCCCTCGCTGGGAGGTTGGAACTCAATGATCTGGAAGGTCCCTTCCAACTCTAACCTGACTATGATGGCAATTATCAAGAATGCTGGGATAGTGTTTCCATCACTTGCCTTTGCTACATGGCCAAGTGCACTCCTACTCCTACTCCAACTATAGCATTATTTTGGCCAAACTGAGGAACACTGGGAGTGAGGCTGCTTTGTAGTTGCATCCAGATTAAATTGATGTTTATACCCTGCGGGATTTAAATTTCTCTGAAAAATCAATACTAAAATGTTGTGTTGGTTTCGTGCTTGTCTCCTGCTGTTTGCTGCTCAAAGTGCTGATGGTGTTTCAGCAGCATGAAGGTGACGGCTTTGTTAGGGGCCTTTGATTTCAGCTAGTGAGAGAAAACAATTTAAGAGTTAGAGGACAGTGCCCTTGATGGGAAGTTTAAAATAATGAGGAATAGGTCGAGGGATGTGATCCTTCCCCTCTGTTCTGCCCTGGAGTACTGCATCCAGCTCTGGAGCCCCCAACACAGGGAAGTTACTGAGCTGTTGGAATGCATCCAGAGGAGGGCCA
>VZRI01002959.1:260363-291408 GCA_013397515.1 Upupa epops
GGGGGGTGTCCCTGCTCATGGCAGGAGGGTTGGAACTGGATGATCTTTAAGGTCCCTTCCAACCTCAACCATTCTATCAATCTAAATATTGATATCAACCAGATTGGAACATACATGACTACTGATGGGACAGAAGGTACTGAAGGTACTGAAGCTTTTCTTGGAGGGGTGGGGGGGTGTTGGCTCCAGCAGTGCTTTCAAATTCATCAAAGGCTGGCTCTTCCAGACAAGCCAGTGATTTTGCAGCCATGGATATTTGTGTTTTCTGATGGAACCTCTGGCTGATAACGGTGCCGGGGTGAGGTGGGTTCTACCTTGCCAAGAACTCAACTGTATCCTGTATTACTTTCCACAGATCATCAGACAGTTATCACATAGCTGTGCATTATAGGCATGATCCAGCAAGGCTCCAGTGATCTGGAGTGAAAGCTTGGGTAGCTCATTATCAATTCCCTCACCAAGGATTTTTAAAAAAGAGCTTTTTATTGGCTCAACAGACCACACTATGATCTTAACTCCTTTTTCAAATGGTTAGATAAAATGCCTCCGAAGGAAATGAGCTCATGTGCTATAAGGAAGCTGCGTACGTGCTCTAGAATTTTTCATGCGGTGGCTATTGTCTTGCTTTTATTTGGTTTTATTGTTGTCATACATACACAGGAAACACAAGGAAGGCAGAAAATCCAAAGAGTTAATAAAAAGATTGGAAGGGGCACTATCTGTCTTTCTTTGCTGACACGCTGATAAAATGTTGTCATTGTCTGAACAATCGCTCTTCATGTTTGGTCAGCAAAAGGCCAAGTATGTAAATGATTCAATTCCTGTGCCCTGATGGTAGGGGAGGTTGTTTATGGCTGTGCTGTTCAAGCAGCGTTCAGAACAATAGTCAAGCTGTCATTTGGTTGGTTTTGTTAGAGCTTCGTGCTTCTCTAGAAGCTGGGAATCAGAGATCAGTTGGGTTATCTAATAAATCTCCTTTTATCGCTTGCTTTTTGAGACCGATCTACAGGTTTAAATCCAATTAGATTAGCAAGGGAATGACATGATTGCAGTCTGTAAGTACCTTCTTGGGGAAAAGAAACTTGATAGTATAGGGCTCTGGAGCCTTACAGACAGAAACATTATGGTTCAATAATGGGATGTTGGAAGTAAGCAGACCTCAAACGACAAGCAAGGTGCAGGCTTTGAACGGGAAGCAGAATCACACCGCGCAGCAGCTGACGGTGCTGCATTGGCTGCTTTTAGCACTGGACGTTTTTAGAACACAATTGTATTTTATAATGGTTTTTTTCTTCCTAATTGCAGCTGTTCTGGTCCAAAGAGAACATTTCTAGAATCACAGAATTCATTAGGTTGGAAAAGACCATGACGATCATAGAGTCCAACTGTTATGCTAACTGTACCATGCCACCACTAAATCAGGATGTGTCAAGAAAAGCGTGTCCTGCAGGATAAGGGAGGTTCTTCTTCCCCTCTGCTCTGCCCTGATGTGACCACACCTGGAGTACTGTGTCCCATTCTGGGCTGTTCCGTTCAAGAAAGTCAGAGAACTGCTGGAGAGAATCCAGCGGAGGGCTGCAAGGATGATTAAGGGGATTGAACACCCCTCATGTGGAGGAAAGGCTGAGAGAGCTGGGGCTATTTCCTGTGGAGAAGGCCAAGAGGGGTATTATTAATGTTTATAAATATCTGGGGGTGGGTGTCAAGAAGAAAGGACCAGTCTCTTTTCAGTGGTACCGCATCATAGGACATGGGGTACAAGTTGGAGCACAGAAGGTTCCACCTCAATATCAGGAAAGATAACCCTACTGTGAAGACTGGAACAGGCTGCCCAGATAGGTTGTAGAGGCATTCAAAACCTGCCTGGACATGTTACTGTGTGAGCTGCCCTAGGTGATCCTGCTTTTGGTGGGGGACTTGGACT
The DNA here is from genome assembly GCA_013397515.1 of Upupa epops. Taxonomy (NCBI): domain Eukaryota; kingdom Metazoa; phylum Chordata; class Aves; order Bucerotiformes; family Upupidae; genus Upupa; species Upupa epops. Next base: position 262,288 of record VZRI01002959.1, read on the forward strand.
AGGTAATCTGCAGGGGACCGTTCCAACAATGATAACTCTGTGACTCTGTGACCATGCTCCTAAGCTCCAGATCTCCGTGACTTTTAAACACATCTAGGGATGGTGATTCAAGTCCCTCCCTAGGCAGCCTGTCCCAAGGCCTGGTGACCCTTTCTGTGAAGAACTTTTTTCAAAGGATCACAGTGGTCCATTTTGTCTCAAACACATGGGAATCGGTAAGAGATGCCTTTGTGAGGAAGCTAATCTACTTCACAGCTTTGTGCTTTGTGATCTTCTGAGGTTCCTTCCAATCCTAACACTCTGTAGTTAAGTAAAAACCAATTCAAAGTTAACACGTCTGTTAATAGGAGAATTCTGCATTTTACTTGTACAATTCGAATTCTCTTCAGACATGAAAGAATTAATTCTGTCAGCTTTTTTCCCCCTTATTGCTGACTGTGGCTTTCAGGAGCAGATATGAAGGGTATTCCTTTTCCCACCTTTAAACTAGCCTGTTATTCAGCCTGTATGTCCTGTGCCTGACTTCTGCACTAGCCAGGTTGTGTCGGGGCGTGTAAAATGACAGGTCTCAGCCCCAAGGTTTTCACAGTGTCAGTTTAGTCCAAGTGTAAAGGGTGCCAAAGGGTGAGAAGTTCATGAAAAATAAGCTTCAAGTGCAGCGTGTGCTTCTAAAGCTCCCTGTGATGTGAGAAAGGACAGAAATCGCTTTCCTTTGCACTTGAAGGCTGGAATTTAGGATCAGTGACAGCATTGACCCAAAGAAATAAAATTTGAGGTGTGGAAGAGTGAGATTAGAGCTTCCACTGAATTAAGTCCCTTAATGATACGGTAGGTGACATGAAATTCCTGATCCCGGCTTCTGGACAGCGATAGCATTTTTCTCTTTGATGTTCAAAAGGCTGGAATTGGCAGTCTCTTCCAGTGGCCTCCAGCTCACCATCAGTGCTCTGTGTTTGCTAGTTGGAGATTGTGAAGATTGGATGTTAAGTTATTCCTCAGGATGAGGGTGCTCAGAGCCTGGACTGGACTGCCTAGGGCAGTGGTGGAATCCCTGTGTCTGGAGGTGTTGAAGGACAGCCTGGCTGTGGCCCTTAGTGCCTGGTCTGGCTGATGTGGTGATGATGTGAGGTCCTGGGCTGGGCTGGCTTTGCTCAGAGGTTCTTTTCCAGCCTCAGTAATTCTGTGATATATCAGAAGAAACAATTGCTGGCATATCTGCTTGAAAAGGTGGAATTATGTGTGTAAGTAAATTGCAAATACTCAGGACCTATTGGCTCCTTGTTTATTTTTGTGTTTTAAATTGCCTTTTTATTCATTACCTGAAGGTATGAAATTCTTTCAGCTGCAGTTGCTGCTGTGAACTGTGATAGAGGTCAGCACAGATTTTCGATGTTATCTAGGCTGTTACTTACACGAGTAATCACTGCAAGGGGATTCCTGTGAAATTCACTGCTGCCATTTACATAAAGAAGGGTTAATCATGAGAAGCAGGAGAGTGCAGGACTATAACCCTCATCTTCAACCCTCATTATATGCTTGAAAGTGAGCTAGATAGCTCCTCAGAGACCTGGCCATTGAACTGTTTCTCACCTTTAACCAAGGGACTGAACTGATGGAGTGCACAGTTTCAGTTCAGAGAAGCCTTGGTTTGACTTCTTGCATCACCCTCCTCCATCTGCATCCTGTCTGTGTGGCTTGCCCAACACCCCAGAGTCAGATACACATTCCAGGAGACTATGGAAGCACAACTATGTTGAAGGCTGAGGTGAAATGTGTAGTGTTTTGGTATCTAAACCAAGAATGTTTGTTTCTTTTTCAGTTTTTATTTATACTCATGCACACTCACACTATACGACTATATCTCATGCACCTATCACACAGCTTTTCTGTTTCATTGATAGGATGGGAGGCCAGACAAAAGCTGTAGAGAAACCTATTAGTGGTTACAACTGGAACAGGCTGTCCAGGTAGGTGGTGGAATCACCATCCCTGGAGTTGTTTCAAAACCAAGTAGCTAGAGCACTTGAGGCTGTGGTCTAGGGGTTGGGAAGATGCTGGGATAAGGGCTGGCCTTGATGATCTTCCTGGTCCTTCCCAGCCATGAGGATTCTATGATTCTGTTGCTGAAATGAATGATTTTCTCTGAGTAGCCAATCGTTCACTGACATGGAGATGCTGGAACAGTTCCAGAGGGGAGCTATCAGGCTCATGAGAGGTTTAGAGAACCAGTTGTCTGAGGAGAGGTTGAAGCAGCTGTGCAGGTTGACTTTGGAGAAGAGGCTGAAATGAATGATTTTCTCTGAGTAGCCAATCGTTCACTGACATGGAGATGCTGGAACAGTTCCAGAGGGGAGCTACCAGGCTCATGAGAGGTTTAGAGAACCAGTGGTCTGAGGAGAGGTTGAAGCAGCTGTGCAGGTTGACTTTGGAGAAGAGGAGGCTGAGGGTGGACCTCACTGCCCTCCACAGCTCCCTGAAGGGAGGGGGTGGAGGGGTGGCTGTTGGCCTCTTCTCCTTGGTGCCTGCTGACAGAAGCGGGGGCACTGCTCTGCAGTTGAGGCAGAGATTCTTTGCAGACAGTGGTTGGGCACTGGCAGGGCCTTCCCAGGGAGGTGGTGGAGTCCCCATCCCTGGAGGTGATGAAGCACTGTTACGTTTTTTGCTGGTGTGGGGATGGTTGGACTGGGTGATCTAGGAGGTGCTTTCCAACCAGGACTGTTCTGTGATTCTGTGCAAGTGACTGCTTCATGTGGAGATGCCTGAAAATGTCTTGTAAAGTTGCTGTAGCTCTGGTAGCTGCTCATGAGCATCTGGTGCTTATGAGCAGTACCATGCATGAGAAAAGCGATCTAATGGATAGTGTGTGCCGAAGAGCTCAGCATAAAAGGCCCAGAGAACAATTCCCCAAGTCGAATGCGGTTTCAAAAACAGCTTCATCCATTTTCCTGCCATTTTTTTGTTCTTTTTCTTTAAATAACTCAAATGTATATTAATGAATTGCTTGAAATAATACCAATAAATCTAAGAAGGCTTGTTGGAAGCTTGACTGCACAGAGGAAACTTCATGTTTGTCTCAGTGGTGAGAGAAAAAAAAATCATTTACCGAGAATAAGAAAGCTAATATTAATTTAGATGGAACTTAATGAAATCTTTAATAGCTTTTTAAAATAGTTTTATTTTCCTTAGATTTTAATTGGAATTAAATCATTACTATTGTTAAATTAGTTAAACACTAAATTAAGAAATGCAAATGAAGTGAGCCCGGGATCCGATGTGGTTATTGTTTTTATTGATATATGGAGAGGCTAGTGGTGTGGAGCAAATTCCAATTATATCTGATCTGTTATTTGCAGTGCAAGTTCCTGACTCGTCATTAAGTGTAAGGCATTAGATTAAATGCTTTGCTCGATAAGAGCTTGGAAAATAGCAGTATTACAATAAACCTCTCGCTGCTTCTGCCTCTTTGTTTGGGCTGTTAGCACTGCAGACCAAGCTTCAAGGCTTTCTAGCTTCAAGTTATAAAATCTTGCCTAGCTGTGATGGGCAGAGGAAGAGAAATGTAAACTTGAGGTAGCAGAGACACAGGAGAGCCCGGGAGCGAGGCAGAGTTGCTAAAGGCAACTCCATTACATACATGAGTTCACCTCAATAAATGTTCACTGGCTTCTGCTGCGCTAACTTGAAATACTTGGAGCTAGCGAGGAAAATTCTACTTTCACATAATATATCTCCCTATATGATTAAAACATCCAAAATAAATGAAGCGTGGCTTCAGCTCTCAGAACTACATTATTCCACGTTGTTCTTTGTCCTTTGGTTTCTATTTGTATAAAACGCTGTATCCTGAGCAGGCTGAAACAGGCAGACATCTAGCTAGGAAAGAGGAAAATGGACATGTCAGTCGGGGCTTGTCTGCAAGGCAGTCGTCTGTGTAAAAGCTCCAGTTTCATTTTTAAGCTGTTGTTTTCCTCTGAAACCATTCAGAAAGGTGAAACCGAGCAGAGTAGCTGCCAGAGCTGCCTGTAGCTACCCTGTGACTGTCCCAGGTGGAGACAGGACACTGTGACTGTGGGAGCATCTTTCTGTATGACTGGCCCAGGGCAGCTCTGGATGAGCTAAGCATCACATAGTCAGTCCTTGAGCTGTAGTTGGTTTGTGCTGGTGCCCTTTCATCTGTCTGGGTGCTGCATGGCTCTGGTAGGGTTTCCCTGATGTCCTCCAGAGCTCCTGTATGAGCTGCTAGAGGAATCACATTATTAGATAGTGCGGAAGAGCTTGCCTGTCCTGCTGAGGCCCCATGCAGAAGTGTTCTTAGCTTGCCAGTACAGTAGTGTAAAATATTTTCAGCTCAGCATGCTCCTCGCTTCAATTTATTCTGGTGGTGTCAAGGCACATGTCCAGCCCAAGTGGATGAGCTGCCTTTGCTCTGGCTGCACTGCTTTTCCAGCAGGGTGCAGAGAGAAAACACGAGACCTCATCACTATTTTACAACTGTTGGACTTCAGTGAGGAATCCAGGCAAGTGGGATGCTGACAGAGCACTGGTGACAGCTGCTGTTTACAGCAGTTGCTCTGGTTTCACTCCATGTAGGTACTTTTTTTTAACTCCCAGTGTCTGAGGTAGACAGTGCTTGTAACTGCATAATCATCCATGTGAGTAAAACTGATTCAACCTCAGCCCACAGTTAACCTTGTCCTGGTAGGCTGACTGTTGGAGTTGATGCAGTGTAGGCTTGTGGAGTAGTTACTGTTCTGCTTTACCCTGATTTGGTGGCCGTAGGTAGTGTATCTGAAGTGCTGGTTGTCTTTAGAAGATGGGATTCCAGCGCTGAGGTTGGTTGTGGCTGAGTCAGGACAAGACACTGAGCCTTCTCACCCTGTGCTCAGAGCAACTCCAGCCTGTTCTACTCCAAATACTGGAAACCAGTCCAATACTTACGGAAGTCTAAACTGTTTTCCCTGTTCTCTCTCAGTCCTTCTCCTCCTCTTTCAGTTTGTCTGAGTTTTGGATCTGCCTGCGTCCAGAGTAGTTCAGAGTGGTTCTGTGAAGGCAATGAAGAACTGTAATGTTTTGTTACTGGAATGAATGATAAAACCCCCTCTTTGCTGCATCTTGATGAGGAACCAGGAGATCTCTTGTTGTTTTAAGACTGACACTGCTTGACTTCTCTTCTGGAAGATTTTTGAAGTTTTCCTATTCTTCTTTGAACTGTATGGGTTGTTTTTTTCCAGACTGATCAGAGGGTAACCGGAGTTGCAAGGGCAGAGAGATCTGGATTGAGTGGTGCAGCACTGCAGCAATCTCAGAGGATCTCCATGTCCAGGAAAAGCAAGCAGTGGGTTCATATTGGAGAAGTAATTACGGAGACCTCCTGAAGGCACTGGCATGGAGTAGAGAAGGGTTAGCATTGGACTTTAAAGTTTGATCATGCTGTACAATAGGAACTTGTATTGCTTCCTCTTGCAAAACAGACTGGTTTCAGAAGTGGTTTGTAGGCTCTGACCCAGCCCAGTCAAGGCCAACAGGAGTTATGAGTAGTGAGGTTAAGTACTGCTGAATTAGCATATAAATCTTAATCAGGGTTAAGCCACTGCAAATATGTACCTGTGCAGCAAAATGTGCTGTATATAGAAATAGGAAACAAGCTAGATAAACACTTCTTCAGCTGAAGTGCAGTGCTTCCTCTTCTTCCTCCTTGCCAAATCCATTTTGTGTTTCCACACATTAACCTCTTCATGACTTAGAGCCACTCATGCATGAAAAGCCCAAGTGCTTCTAGGTTGCAAGTGCTTTTTTGATCTGTTAGTCTTAACAAAGATGCAGAGGAAATAACACAAGTTCTGAATGTTATTAATGAATAGTCCTGGGGAAGTTATTAGAGAACCTTTCATAGAATCATAGAGCAGTGTCGGCTGGGAGAAACCTTCAAGATCATCAAGCCCAACCTTTTCCCAGCCCTGTCAGCACCACTAAACCCTGTTCTCCCAACCCTTCTCCTCAGCACCTCCAGGGATGAGGACTAAACCTCCTCCCTGGGCAGCTGTTCCAGCGTCTGACAACCCTTTCAGTCAAGAAATTCCTTGTGACATCCAACCTGAACCTGCCCTGATGCAGCTTCAGGCCTTTTCCCCTCATCCTATCACTGGTCACTACAGCAACCCCTGCTTCTCTACAGTCTCCTAGTTTTCCTTTCACTTTTCTTTTAGTGAAAAGCTTCTGAAACTGGTGTCTAAATTACAGAAATGTCCTCCTATTCTGATCTTATTAGCAGGAATTATTTTACCTTGAGGAACACTTAGTTCATATCTGAGTGTATCCGTGGGTTTACATAACCACAGATACAAGCACTTCCTTGCCTTTTCAGTGTAGAAGCATCTCTTCCCTCACACTCATTTGTGTATGTCTTCTAGACAGGTTCTCGTATTCTTTCCGTTTGCCTTACCAGCTGGTCCTGAAATGCTTCTGTCTGCTTTACAAGTTCACACAAATCTTAGAAGGCAAACAAAAACCAAGGGGAAGGGCAGGATCAAGGTGAAAACTGCAGTTGCTTCCTTAGCTGCAGAGCAGGTTCTGCACAGGCAGCAGCAGTGAAAGATTTCCTACCCTTCCATCTCAGTGGTGACTCAAGAAAGAACTTCCAGAAGAGAATGTTTTATTATGTTCAATGGGCTTTGTCTCTAGTTCGGCCAAGTTTGTTTCCTCTGGATTTAAACACAGCCATTGTCATCTCCTTGAGTTTTGATGCTGGTGATGCTACCTGTGGTTAAGCCGGTTCTGAAGTGCTTTCCTAAGCTTAGCTTTGATTTTTCTCCTCCTGCTTAGAGCCAGCAAGAAAACTGAGTCATGTCGTTAGTGACTTAGTGTTAGCTTAGCAATTCCTGGCAGAAATCTCTTCAACAAGAACGTACGGGCTTGGGCCAGTTTCTCAGAAGAGAGAACTGTTAGTGGTCAGACCTCCAGCGTGTTAGACACTGTGAATATAAACATCGAGAAAGGTCTTCCAACATAATGAGAAAAGGCCGAAGAGGTGAGCTGCGCATCACACTCCTTCATCCAGTGTACACCTAATCCTGTGTTACACATTCAGCTCTATCTGCAGGCTTATCCTCTGATATGATGATGAGAAGCTCATGCTTGTGACTGGAATAAATGATCTAAGCTGCATGTTAAACAGAGGCATGGTCTGTCACGAGCCTCATCACACTGAGTGAGGAAAAATGTCAGGTCTTGCACCTGGGGCACATGAACTGCCTGCATTGATAAGGATCTGGGGGGAAGCTCTACTGAAAAGGACGTGGGAGGTCTAGCTAAAACTCAGCCAGCAGCGTGTCCTTGCAGCAAGGAAGGCTGACAGCATAGAGGCTGTACCCACAGGCACACAGCCAGGCAGTTGAGGGAAGTGAATGATGGCTCTTTCTTCAGTGGTGGGTCAGTTGTGTCACACCTGCAGTACTGTGCCTGGTTTGGGACCCTTTAATGTAAGAAAAGCATTGACAAACTGGACCAAGTGCATGAAGGGCCACCAAGATGCTCAGGGGCTGGAGGACCTGCCCTTTGCACAGAGGCTGGGGAAGCTGGGTTGGTTCAATCTTAACATGAAGCATCTGGGGAAGCTGATGGCAGCCTGCTGAGGTGCACAGCGGAAGAATGTGAGACAGTGTCCCTAACCCAACAGATGAGAGTTTCCAGTGGGATTTACAAAAGAAAATGTTCCCAAGGACAACTATAAATGTATAAAGCACTGAGTTAGTGAGCTCTTTTTAGCTGAAGGTCTTGAAACCTTGTCTCATAAATGTAAGGAGACAAGGCTAATGTTGTGGCGTTCCCCTTTGAATAAAGTTGGTATAGTGACCTACTTCTGTCACTCTGCAGCCACAAGCCAATTGGATCCCTCAGCTGCCACCCCATCTCATTTTGCCTCTTTGGACAGATAGAGCTAATTAGAGTAGGTACTCTATCCAAATTTTTACAGATTAATTTACAGCATGATGAACAGAGTTAGTGATGGAGATGCAACCAAGAAAGAGAGGGATGCTCTGACCTTGTCACTCAGATGGATGTGGAGACATACTGCTCTTTTCCCAGATGGCTCTTGAGTTTCACAGAAAGTCAGTGACATGTTTAATTACTTCTGACAAACAGAGGAGGCTTTCTCTTTTAGCTCTGTTGTGTTATGCCCTTCACAACAGGAGAAAAAGGCAAAGCAGCATCTTGACCAGCCACCCTTTCAGTAGGATATCACACAGAATCACAGAGTGTTAGGGATTGGAGGGGACCTCAAAAGATCATCTGGTCCAATCCCCCTGCCACAGCAGGATCCCCTAGATCCAGCCACAAAGGAACAGGCCAGGCGAGTTTTAAATGTCTCCAGGGAAGAAGACTCCACCACCTCACTGGGCAGCTCCTTTCAGGGCTCTGGCACCCTCACCAGGAAGATGTTTCCTCTCATCTGTTCAACTATTGCAATCTCCAGGATGATGATCTATAGAATCAAGGTGTAAGACTTTTGTCTTCTCATATGTTGTAAAACAAACATGTTGAGGGGAGGGAAATGGCTATACTTGGAAATTTAGAGCTGATATAATCAGATGTCTGGATCTTTGCAGGATCTGAAGGTGCCTCATTTATTGCCTTGATGGTGAATTCTTTTAAACCTTTAATGTAAAATATGTTCATATACAGAAAAGGACTGTCCCTATCTTTCTTACAGGCTCTGTTTAGGTATTGAAAGACTGCAGGAAGGTGTGGCCAGAGTCTTCTCCAGGCTAAACAACCTCAACTCAGTACTTTCTGCTGTTATGTTGGTTCTTCAGAAGTAACTGTCTGGTCCAGTGTTTTCTGCATAGGGCAAGACAGGTCAGGAGTTGCTGTTTCTTTTATCCAGGATTCTTGATCACAGAATCTCTTTGGTTAGAAGAGATCTTTAAGATTAGAGTCCAGTCTTTGCCCTAGGGCTGCCAGGTCACCAGTAAATCATGTGCCTAAAGAAGGTGTAGCATCCAGCACTTGTGAGTGTGATGTTCACCCTAATTCATACAGGGATAACTGCAGAATCTTGTTCTTTCTGTACTGTCTGTCCAGGCAGCCTGTCCGATCCCTCTGCTATAGTCATTGTCATCATTCTGGGCAGGTGGTCTGCTGTGTGGTCCCCGTATTGATGTGAGATTGCATAGGTTGATGCAATTAACGTGTTTGTCTGCTCTGACTTGAGGTTTTCATTACTGTATAGCAACGCTCGGTGCTGACCTTTGCTGTACCTTCGCAGCATAGTTTGTTTGCCTATTTTACATCATGTAGTGATTGTCTGCCTTTCACCAGCTTGCTGCTCTGTTGATAAACTGGATGGTTTTTTATGAAGTTAAGATTCTATATCTTATTTTATTTAGATATCTAGAATCAAGATAGCAGCGCTTTCATGCTTGGTGCGGGAGCTTAATTTTGATGCTGTGATAAAAATGGAATCATTTCTTCTTCATGGTTTCTCGTTCAGATTTATTAATGTCTGCCCTATCTTTTATTTATGGAGACAAAGTTTTAATGATATCAGCCCTAGAAAATGTGTCGTGTCCATTTGTTCCAGCCTTACTGCACTTCCTAGCTTAAAAATTCTCCTTTGACATTATTAATTGTAAATGGCAATAGTCTGGTACCAGCTTGATTGAGATCACAGAATAATCCTGGTTGGAAAGGCCCTCCTAGGTCTGACCATCCCCACCCCAACAAAAATCCTAAATACTTGAGAGACTGATAAACACAAACTGAGCCCCTCCCTGCTGCCAGTCGAGCAGGGTAGGAAGCACCATGGCTACAGGGTTCTTCAACACCTCCAGGGATGGGGACTCCACCACCTCCCTGGGAAGGCCCTGCCAGTGCCCAACCACTCTGGCTGCAAAGAATCTCTGCCTCAGATCCAATCTAACCCTCCCCTGCCTCAACTGCAGAGCAGTGCCCCTGCTTCTGTTAGCAGTGACCAAGGAGAAGAGGCCAACAGCCACCCCTCCACAACCTCCCTTCAGGGAGTTGTAGAGGGCAGTGAGGTCCCCCCTCAGCCTCCTCTTCTCCAAACTCACCCTGCCCAGCTCCCTCAACCTCTCCTGTATAAACAGCCTTTCTTCCAAAAGCTTCTGTACTTCCTACTAAATCAAAATGTAATAGTAAAAGCTCACGGTGGTGAGAAGAGGGTTACTCCAGCATGGACATTTTGTTGAAAGTCAGAAATGAAATATTTAACATGCTTTATTGATGGAAAGAGATTTGTTAGGATAGATAAGATGTTTGATTTAGAGTAAATCTATGGACACTGGAAATGCAGAGTGCTCGTTGCCAAAGCAATAGGCACTCAGGTATTGGCTGTGACTTTGGAAGGAGTGAGCTGTAAAAGATCATTTGTTCTGCTGTTGACTTGGCAGGAGACATTCAGAATCCTCAGCAGAGGGGAGAGTCGGGCTAATAAAGGCAGATGCATGGTGTATGGGTAGGATTTGGTTGTAAGAATTTGAAGGTTGAAGACAGTAAGCTAAGCAGCTTAACATCTTCAGAATAAGAGGGAGTGAAGCTTGTAAATGCATCAAGCTGTTTGCTTAGATCTAGACTAAGGAGCTTAAGTAGCTTATAACACCACAAGCTAGCTCGCTCTGGAGGAAGGCACTTACAAGCTGTGCAACAGCTACACTTCAAAGGCCTTACAAGTACTGCTGATGAAGCCTGCAGGGCTTCTGGGGAGCATGTCGAGTAAATCTGTCCGTCTGTCTGCTTCTCTGCAGTATCCAAGTGCTGCTTTTTGTTTTCTCCTTATAAAATGATGAGCAACTGTCCTCCCTAGAGTTAGCACAATGTTAAATACCATCAAATTAGGAGGTTCTTGTAATGAATTTAGTTATGTCCTTTATACAGGTTCTGTTCTGCATTTCTTCACTAAAACCCCATAGTAGTGTACACCCTAGGGTGGACAATCTTCCTTCCACTGCAGTGTACAAGGAACTTTCAAAGGATGAACAGTGCTCTGCCTTTATAGTGGGGTATAACTGATTTACAGCTATACCATCGATGAGCTGTCTTTGGGGTCTTCAGCTTTAAATGCATAACCCCCTGCAGAGCTACAGTCTGGGGGATGAGTGGCTGTAGAGCAGCCTGGCAGAGAAGGATCTACGAGTACTGGTTGACAACTGGCTGAACAGGAGCCAGCAGGGTGCCCAGGTGGCACTGGGGGAGGCCTCCCCTCAAGTACTGGGGGCAGTTCTGGGCCACTCACTTCAAGAAAGAGATTGAGGGGCTGGAGTGGGTTCACAGGAGCAACGAGGCTGGGGAAAGGCTGATGAGGAGAGACTGAGGGAGCTGTTTAGGCTGGGGGCTCAGGGAGAACCTTATCATTCTCTACAACTACCTGCAGGGAAGTCATAGTCAGGTGGGGGTCAGGCTCTTCTCCTAGGCAAGGGCCTGAAGATGCCAGAGCATTAGGTTGGATGTTAGGAAGCCCTTCCTCACGGAAAGGGTGGCCAGGCATTGGAATGGACTGCTCAGGACAGTGGTGGAGTCCTCATCCCTGGAGGTGTTGAAGAAGAGGCTGGCTGTGGCCCTTAGTGTCCTGGTCTGGCTGATGTGGTGATTTTAGGTCATGGGCTGAGCTGGATGAGCTCACAGATCTTTTCCAGCCTCAATCATTCTATGATTTTGTTGAGTCTTTAGAACTAGATCATCACCAGTTGCACCGCATTGCTAAGGTCCCAATCCAGTTCCTGTTGAAATCAGTTGATTTACTTGGGGTCAGAGGCTCCTGCAAAGCAGTGATGGCTACATTCACAAACTTCTCTGCAGAATAACTCATGTCCTCAGGAGCATCATTACTTAGTAGTCAAAAATTGCCTTCATAAAGGTGCTTTCTTGAGTAATTTTGTCATCTTGAGCTTGTTCTTTCCTGACTTCATTAAGTCTGCTGAAGATGAGCTTTAAAGTACAGCTGCATGACCAGTTTTCCTGTTGGCTTGGGAGTCGTTGCTCCCTGGGTGTTTAGCTTCTGTGTTTCAAGGCAGATTCTTATATTTGGTTCATTGTTTTTGTCTGTACAGACTGAAACATGTGATAACAATAAAGGCACCTTTGTAAATTAATACCTCACACACTGCAAGCTGATTTACAAAGTGGTCTGTCAGAGTAGTACACAGTTTTCAGCTACGTTCAGTAAGTTATACTGCAAGTACTTAAAATCACAGTATAGATGAGGATAGACTTGATCACAGAATCATTCAGTTTGGAAAAGACCCTTTGCATCATAGTTCACCCATAACTCTATCCTCTAACACCACATCTAAGTCACTCTTGAGCACATCCTGGGATGGGGACTCCAGCACCACCCTGGGCATCCTGTTCCAGTGTTCAACCACTCTTCTGTGAAGAACGTTCTCCTGATGTCCAGTGTAAGCCTCCCCTGTTGCAGCTTGAAGCTGTTCCTTCTGGTTCTGTTGCTAATGACCTCTGAGGAGAGAGCAGCACCAGCCTCTCACTACAATGTCCTTTCAGGTAGCTGTAGAGTGATGAGGTCTCCCCGTAGCCTCTTCTTCCTCAAACTAAACAGTCGCAGCTCCTTCGTTCTCTCCTCATTAGATCTCTTCTCTAGACCCAGCTTCCTTGTCCTCCTCTGCACTCGCTCCAGTACCTTGATGTCTCTCTTGTCCTGAGGTGCCCAAAACTGGACACTGGGGATGGTTGGACTGGGTGATCTAGGAGGCCCTTTCCAACCAGGATTATTCTGTGATTGAGAAGGTCCTGACTGGCCTGTAGTTCCCAGTACCCTTCTCCTTGCTCTTGTTGAAGACAGGAGTGGTGTTTGCATTCTTCCAGTCTTTGGAACCCTTCCTGAATTCCCATGACCTTTCAAAGATGAGAGTGGTTTTGTGATGGTAACAACCAACTCCTTCAGCGCTCACAGGTACATCCCATGAGCTCCCATGAACTCATGTACCTCCAGTTGTATAAATGTGCCCTGTCCTGGTCTGTTCCATTCAGGGTCAGTCTGTCCTGCTCTGGACATTCCTACTGGCCTTCCTGATAGCAAACCTCAGCAGCAAACACTGAGGCAAAGAAGGCATCGACAGCTTTGATCCTTTATCACCAGGTGCTGTTAGTTTGCAGCCACGTGCTGCAGACCTCGGCCTGGTGTGTGCAGAAACATGTTTACGTGTGGGCACGCTTCCAAACAAACAAGGCCCAGGTTTGTGCTGGTTTCCCAGACATGCTCTTCCTGCTCGTGGCTCAGGATGTCAGCCAGCTGCCCGGGCGAGCCAGCGATTCAATTGCAGGGGAAGTTCAACTTGGGTGAAAACAAAGCCAGCAGCGCCCAATTTTCTTTGGGATTTTAATCGCTTCCTCTCCGTATCTGAAGCATTTTTCTTTAAAATACCTCACTGTGCAGGTGTAGCCACACGGACTTTCTCTCATCAGAGCTTTTCTTATCGTTTGGAGAGTTGAAAATACTTTTGGCAGGGGAGTTAACACAGGTGCCCTGGAGCTACTCCCGTTGGGATAATTCCATTCTTTTAACCTAAAATCCCCTTGTGGTCAGTGTCACCTTAGGGTTCACTTCATGTCGCCCGCTGTGCTGTGCTGTCTGCCTGAGAGGCTTGGATTTCCTGGTGGACTTTTGTAGGGCTGAACCTTTTGTACCTAAAGTAATGACTAATTTTTGAATACTGGAAGGACAATCCAATAAACCATTTCCTTGCTTATTGGAAATTGAAATAAACTTGCTTTTTTTGGATGGAAAGGAGTGTACGGGCTGGAGTTTGATGTCTCATTGATTTTTCAAGTGGCGCCTTGGCTGTAGGCTGAAGAACTTGGGTCTCTTGAGCTTGGAGAAAAGGAGCCTGAGGGGGGACCTCATTAGTGTTGATCAATATGGAAAGGGCAGGTGTCAGGAGGAAGGAGCCAGGCTCTGCTCAGTGGCACCCAATGCTAGGACAAGGGGCACCGGGTGTCAGCTGGAACAGAGGAGGTTCCACATCAAGAGGAGGAGAAACTTCTTCCCTGTGAGGATGCCAGAGCCCTGCAAGGGGCTGCCCAGGGGGGTTGTAGAGTCTCCTCTGGAGATGTTTAAAACCTGTCTGACCTGTTCTTGTGTGTCTGGATCTAGGGGATCCTGCTGTGGCAGGGGGATTGGACTGGATGATCTTTGGAGGTCCCTTCCAGTCCCTAACTCTGTGATTCTGTGAAAAGGTGGCGACATTTGGTTGCAGCTTTGACGCTGGAGAGACTTGTCCTGCAGTCCTAGTCCATTTAGATGAGTACTTTTCTCCCGTCTGATGAGGATTGCTATCTGTTAAAGGAGTTGTGAGGCTGGCATTAAAAACTCAGTTGTTATGTGAGAAATGAGATTCAATCTCAGAGATTTCTCGTTTGTGATTTAATTCTCAGTTGAAAGATCTAAGTAGCCTGCACACCAACACCAATAGGGATCTGGCCTAGGAACACTAAAAGTGTTCAGTGATTTCTTTGCCCCTTGGATGAGATGATTGTGTACAAGAGAGGACAATACACCAGTGTGAAACTTGATTCTGAAGAGCAGTAATTGTTGCTTCTGCTGCAAACTTCAGCCAGCGTATGGTTTAGGCTTCTGTGTGGTAGGAAAATAGAAGATCTGGAGTGAGGCTCCCATTGTTTCTTCTGGGAATTTGTGGAAGGAAATAGTAGCTGACAGGCCAAGCAGCCTTTGCATGTGAGCATGATGTCTCTGATATGTCACATCTCTGACACGTGTAGTGCACAGGAGGCCAGGGCACATATGGTAAATCTTGATGCATTTTATATTCCTCTCTTTTCAGCCAGTCAAAACCAGAGCTGAACCCCTCCCCCCAAAACCTGAAAGCAGAACTCTGACCATATGGCAACCCTAATTAGAGGGGTGAAGGGGTTTTTTTTCACCTTCAAACTCATTGCAGTCATCCTGACCTTAGAGCTCTTTCCTTTCCTATGGTGCATTCATAGAGTCACTGAATTGTTTATATGGAAAAGACCTTTAAAATCATCGAGTCCAACATTAACCTACCTGTGCAGCTATTCCCTGCTGTTCCTGTCCAGAGCAGAGGGAATGAGAAGTGGGTGCCGTCAGACACCTGTGTTCTTGTTCCATAAGGAAGGTAGGGCTTTCAGAATTCCTTTTTCCAACTGTCTCATAACACAAGTCCCATTCCAGGGGGCGTTTGTGAAGAGTGGGGAGGATACATCTCCTTTTGGAGACAGGGATCCCTTTGCTGAAGACAGAAATGAGTCTTGAAGCTTGTTTTGACATAAATCAAGCCTGTGTCTTTGCTATTCGTTTGGAGTCAGTCTGTCTTCTCCTTGGGGCTATTCTGCTTCTTTTGGAATTTCCACCAGTCCAGCGAGACAGTGTGACTTTGTATAACTTGATGGTAAGGAAAATTTGTGGGGTAAAGCAGATGGCTGGTTCAGATTCTGTCCCTGCTGTAAATGAGGTTATTTACATCCTAAATCAGTTTGTATGCAGTGAGGTGATAGTGTTTATCAGCTCTTTCTAATGTTCTTCTGTTGCACAGGTTCTTATGGCTCTGAAAAACTCTATGATTAGCTATCGTTGTCTAACAAAAATACCCTGCAGGAGAAACTTTGACCTCTCAGGATTACTTAGTAAGTTATGAATTATAGAATCATAAAATCCTCATGGCTGGGAAGTCCAGCCCTCACCCCAACATCTCCCTAATCCCCTAGACTATGACCTCAAGGGCTCTACCTACTTGGTTTTCAAACATCTCCAGGGATGGGGACTCCACCACCTCCCTGGGCAGCCTGTTCCAGTGCCCAACCACTCTCTCAGGAAAGAACTTCTTACTAAGATCCAATCTAAAAATCCCCTGATGCTTCTTGATGCCAGAGCAAGGGTGCCAGTATGTTCTAGGTGACAGTACACAGGGTTTCCCACTTCAGTTACTAAGTCTTTGCTAAGAGTCAGCATCTCTTTTTAATGATTTGTTTGCAGCTGTTATATTCCTGCTTCGCCTCTGGCAATAACAGAAGAGGATCTGACACTGTCTTTCTCATGGCCAGAACTTTGTTTCCCCCTTTTTTTTTGGTGTGATTCTCCTTGATTTAGAAAGCTTGACAGTGTGTCTTAGTGGATTTTTAATTTTGCACAACTCGAGTTGATTTGCTTTTGAAAAATTAAGCAGCCCATGCCCTTGGAAAGTCATTGCATCTGTTGTTACCTCCACGTGTGATAAGTTTAAGAAAATGATTAGCAAAGGTGTCACTCACTCCTGCATGCTGTATATCAGATCGGACTTGCTGTGAAGTAGTGAACCATATTAAAGCTGTGAAATCAGCCCTGCTCTACAGGGACTACAACCAGCTGCACTGATTTTGCTACTTTTTTCCTTTGCAGATTCAGGAATGATTGGAATGGAGTTTGACAGTTTATTTACAGATTTGCTGTGACTGACAGGATGCCAGAGGGGAAATGTTTGTACTCCCTGCAGATAGTTTTTTGGTAACTAAGGCTAAATATCTGACAGGACTTCTGTTACAAAAACAGAGTGTGATCAACAGTTGTGTTACTGCAGGATTCAGTGCATCTTTTCATTTGAAATAGAGCTAAAAATACAAAACTCAAGCCAGCATCTGCCTCGATGGATGTAGAGTCTGTACAGAAGAGAAGACGTGCAGCGCTGGTGCCTTCCAGTACAGTTCTGATCTCTGGTCCCTATAAGAAATCAAGGAAATAAAGATGAGAACCACTCACATGCCACTTGCACCCCAACTTAAGACTTTGTAGGTCTCTTAAATTTTTCAATATGACACTGGATCTCTTGTATAGGAAATTCAAGTCAACGTGACAACCTCCCAGCTTCTCTTACCTTAATGGGCTGCCAAGAGCCGACAACCCCCAGCAGGTTATTAGATTGTTACATGTTAAGAAGTGCTGCAGCTAGCCAAATGTAGTTTGAGCATTCATGAGCAAGAGATGCCGCAATATATTGCAGGGGACAGGAAATATGCACCTGAGTCATAGAATCATAGCATGGCTGGGGTTGGAAGGGACCTCAAAGATCATCCAGTTCCAACCCCCCTGCACAGGCAGGGACACCGTCACTAGATGAGGTTACTCAGGGCCCCAGCCAACCTGGCCTTCAACACTGCCAGGGATGGGGCAGCCACAGCTTCCTTGGGCAACCTGTTCCAGCATCTCAGCACCCTCACAGCAAAGAACTGTTTCCTCATCACCAACCTCAATCTCCCCTCTTCGAGTCTGTAACCCTTTCTTCTTGTCCTCTTGCTACTACCCGTGCCAGAAGCCCTCCCCCAGCTTTCTTGTAGCCCCCTTCATAGATTGGAAAGCTGCTAGGTCACCTGGGAGCCTCTTCTTGTCCTGGCTGAACAACCCCAACTTGAGTCCCTGTCCTTACTTACATTTACACCAGTTCTACTGGTTTTGTCTAGTATCACAGGTTTTAGTGGGGTTAATGATTTCTTGATTGGTTTTTGGTGTTGTTATACTGACTGGATTGGTAATCTAGTATAGATTACCAGCTCCCTCAGCCTCTCTTCATCAACCTTTCCTTCCAGTCTCTTCCCCAGCCTCATTTGTCTCCTCCGGACCTGCTCCAGCCCCTCAATCTCTTTCTTGAAGTGAGGGGCCCAGAACTGCCCCCAGTACTTGAGGTGAGGTCTCCACAGTGCCCAGTACAAGGGGAGAATGACATCCCTAGTCCTGCTGGCCACACTAGTGCTGATCCAATATAATATAATATAGCTGAAGTTCTTCAGTTGGTTGGATTATCTTACTAAAAAAGGATTAGATGATACAGCAAGAGTGGAATGCTTTGAGATCAGCAGCAGAGCTGTGATCTGAGTCATGAGTATTCCTGAGACTGTCACCCAGTGCCTAAAGACAAAAGCATAATTGTCATGCGAAGGTCATTTTTCTAAGTAAAGGACAGTTGTAAACTGCCTTTACCAGGAAAAAAAATCAGTATTTGTTGCATTGCATCATTGAATTATTCATCAAGATCAGACACCTTCTTGTTCAATTTACTTTGTCATTTTCTTCTAGCTTATTCTCAGCAGTTTGGATGAAAATATAACACGGTAGCACCTGCTTACAAGAGACATTCAATTCACTTCATGTCGTGATGGAAAGGCGTTTGCAGTGGTCCAAGCTAAAATCAAATGCCCTTTGTTCTAATGGGATACTCATGTTGTGTGGACAAACAACTACAATTGATGTTACGATGTCTCTCCGTTAACCTCCTCTTAGTGACTTATTTCAGGCCCCTAATTTAGAATAAACAAGATTTACTCATGGATCAGATGCTGCATCTTTTCTTCTGCTCTATCCAGCCTCTGTGGAAGCAAGTAAGCATTTTCCCAGCAGTGAGGTTTGATTGTCTAGAAAGGTGTAAACATTTCTTTTCCTGACATTGCTTCATGTCTATTGGTGAAAATAACACTCTCTTAGGAAATTCTAGGCATGGTTTGATTGTTTCCAAACCCTGGTTAGAGTACTGAAATGAGTAAATAATAATTTCTTTGTCAATTCACAAGATTTTCTTCTTATACCCAGAGAAACCCAGAGCAGAATGTGCCCCCGTGTGTCCCTCTCACCGTGATCCCTTCTTTTCTCTTTTGTTGCTTTCCCCCATAATTTACTTCGTTTGCATATTTCAGTGTTTCATACCCTGGTGCCTGAGTCAATTTTCTTTTGAATAATTAAACAGGTACATGCCCTTGGAAAGTCATTGCACCCTTTGTTGCCGCTTAATGTGTTAACTGTGAGGAACTGGGAAAAGATGTTGTGCGTTTTTGTTGACTGCTGTTTTCTACGTATGATGTAGAGAGCAGGACTCTGCTCACCCTCATCGTGAGGAGCCAGAAAGATGAACCCAGCCTGGAAAACCTCATCCTTTTGACAAAGGGAAGTGTGAGCAGCCTCTTCCTTCAGAAAAAAAACAACCTAGTTTAAAACCATCGATGGAGAGGAGTGAGTGGCTGTTCAGTGTCAGATGGGGCTATAAGCATTTAGGTAGCAGAGGGTTTGGCCCCTGCAAAAGAAAAGTTAAAGAATTTCTTGTGAATCCTCTGTGCTGTGGGTTTGGGAGAAGAGGAGGAAAGAGGATGGACAGGAGCAGTTTTAATAAAGGTAGTTGAGACTTCTCTAGAAGGATGTCAGAGTCACACGGGGTTTGGGCTGGGTGATGTGCTCTGAGCTGCTCTGGGGATAACTGAGTTAATAGGGAAGTTTCTCTAAGCAGTGGAGGGCTTCAGGTTGTCATTAAAATCCCCAGCCAGGTGAGCTTGAGCATAGCTGGACTTACAGATACAGCTCTAGCAGAACTATTACAGGGATTCGTTAACATTTGTGCTGGCTTGGATCCCTCAAGTCACTGCTGCCATTGTAGGAGCGATGAGCGTGCACCAGGGAAGACCATGCTTTGCTAAGGTTCATTCTGTTTTACTATTGTCTGGTAGTCAAGCTTTTCTTTCCCCTTTCCTTCTGCCAGTGACTGCTCTTAATTATACGCATATTTCAGTGTCTTCGGTCTCTCTAAATGACATTAGAACATCAGTTTGCCTTCATTGCTCATTCAGCCCTACTGTTTGCAATGAGGATGCTACTAGAAATTTATATTGATTTTTAGCCGGGTGTCTTCCTTAGGATAGGGCATCTTTCTGCTTAAATGTTACAAACCTTCTCCCCCCCCAGGGCAGTTGGTGTTCTCTAATGCCAACTAATGGGTTGTTGGGATTGTTTGGCTCATTGCGCACCCTTCAGCAAGGGCTGGGAAGAGATCCCGGCTGATCCCTATGGCCAGGGCTGACTCCAGCACCATGGCAGGGAGGTCAGATTATTTAAAACCCACAGCTTTTGCTCCATCAAGCTTGAGGAGAAAGTGCAGAGTGCAGCTTCTGCTTTGGATGTTTGAGTTGATTAACAAATGTAGAAATAGAAGGCAGAGGTTGTGACAGAGTGACCATACCTAGGGAATGATCATTGCTTAAAAGACATCAGTACCTTGGAGATAAAGAACTGTGGTAGATTGCACCACAGGTTATCAAATCCCTCAAACCAGCTGGTGTTAATGATGCAGATCATGAAGCGTGTGCTGACTGAGATTTAAACGTGTGTTTTGATATGGACTGTATGATCGCTCATCAAAAGCTTCAGCCCTCTTGCTTTTTAAAGAGTGTTTTCTTTACCCTCTGAATCAAATAGGGTTAATTGAAATGCAGCAAGAGTGCAAAATTGGAGTCAGGCCTGGGGTTGACGAACATTGTTCGTCCTTTTGTTGATGCAGATCTCCAAAAGTAGCCTCTTAGCTTGAGAACTGTGAATGAAATGAGTGTGATTTTCCATCTTTCCTTAAACAGGAAAGTTTGGGGCATACAAAGCCTAAAGGAACAATTTCAAAGGTAGGATATTTGGCTGGATGGAGTGAACATATAGCAGGAGCCTGAGGAACATCTTATGATTGCAGTGTTGTGGTTACTTTCCAGTGTCCACTGTTAGATGTCATCTGACTTGAGAGAAATTCTGCAAATAAAAATACCCT
Organism: Upupa epops; assembly: GCA_013397515.1. NCBI lineage: Eukaryota > Metazoa > Chordata > Aves > Bucerotiformes > Upupidae > Upupa > Upupa epops. The sequence continues at coordinate 282,840 of VZRI01002959.1, forward strand.
AAAGTAGCTTTTGCTGCCTCCTTTTTCTCCTAAACTGTTATTTAATGTAATGTGATTGAATTTGGTGACATTTAGTGCACATTAAAGGAAGGCATTCATAATGCTAGCTAAAGCACAGGGTATTTCAGCTTTGTTATTTCTGAGCTGTTCTTGCTGTTCTGCCAAATCATTGTGCACCTCTGCTGGTTAGAAACCTGTGCCAGAGCTTCTAATGGGGCTCCTGCATTAAGATCAAACAGTGTCTTCAGAGACTGGCAGCAGGAGGTAAAAACAACCCGTCAGGCATGAACTTGTCAAAGCATTTGAGCTACAAGTGTGAAGGGTTGATGATGTTCTTCTTAGTTGGACCCTAGGGTCTGGTTGCAGTGGGCTCTTGGCAGTATTAACATACACTGATTGACCTTAAAAAAAGACCTTAAAGATCATTGAGTCCACCCACTAACCCAGCTGTCCCAAGGCCACTATTAAACCCTGTGCCTAAGCTCCAGTTTTCCATGACTTTTAAACACATCCAGGGATGGCGATTCAACCTCCTCTGTGGTCAGCCTGTGCCAGAGACTGAGGAACCTGTCCATGGAAAAGTTCTTAATGTCCAACCTAAACTTCTTCTGGTGCAACTCGAGGCCATTCCCTCTGGTTCTGTCACTTGTTATTTTTGAGAAGAGACCATTTCCCACCTCTCTGCAACCTCCTTTCAGGTAGCTGTAGACAGCAATTGGGTTTCAGCTTCTTTAGCTGTTCCTCATAAGGTTTGTTCTCCAGACACTTCCCCTATCTTGCTGTCTTTCTCTGGTCCCCGTCCAGCATCTCAATGTCTTTCTTGTATTGAAGTGTCCAAATGTGAACCCACTACTCAAGGTGTGGACTCACCAGAGGGAGAATTAGTAGATTCCTCGAATGATTCAGGTTGGTAGGGATCTCCAAGATCATCTAGTTACAACGCCCCTGCCGTGAACAAGGGCACCCCCCACTAGACCAGGGTGCTCAAGGCCCCAGCCAGTCTGGCCACGTTCCAACAGCTCAATGTCCTTCCTGTGTTGGAGGCTTCAGACCTGGATGCAGTACTGCAGATGGGGTCTAATGAGAGCAGAATAGAGGTAGGGGATCATCTCCCTCAACCTACCNTTGTTCTCCAGACACTTCCCCTATCTTGCTGTCTTTCTCTGGTCCCCGTCCAGCATCTCAATGTCTTTCTTGTATTGAAGTGTCCAAATGTGAACCCACTACTCAAGGTGTGGACTCACCAGAGGGAGAATTAGTAGATTCCTCGAATGATTCAGGTTGGTAGGGATCTCCAAGATCATCTAGTTACAACGCCCCTGCCGTGAACAAGGGCACCCCCCACTAGACCAGGGTGCTCAAGGCCCCAGCCAGTCTGGCCACGTTCCAACAGCTCAATGTCCTTCCTGTGTTGGAGGCTTCAGACCTGGATGCAGTACTGCAGATGGGGTCTAATGAGAGCAGAATAGAGGTAGGGGATCATCTCCCTCAACCTACTGGCCATGTTCAGATGCTCAAATGTTCCACCTAGTCCATATAAACACATCCCAACTGAGGGATGTTGTGAAAAGGGCAAGCACTGAAAAAACCCCTCTTAGGCATCATGAAATCTCCCCACTTTCCAGTGACCCGAAGCTATTAGGGTGTTTGGGGAGTGGCTGTTTGTACTAAGGGGTTGTATTGTTCCGGACCCAACAGTGTACCCTTCCCAGCTCTAACATTTCATTTAAAAGCAATTTGCCTGAATAAAATAAAATATGCATGATGGGTGAACACAGATGAGCTCTGTTAATGTATTCTAATTAACTTGCTAAAAATATTTTAAAATCTTAATAAGCTTAAAGAGAATTTCTGATGATCAGATGCAATGTTAATGAGCACGGTATAAAAACACGAGCAGGTAGCTGATCGGCAGCGGCACTGCTGTCTGTAGAGCAAAAGGAAGAGGCTGGGGTTAAATTTTACCTTTTGTCTTAGTAGCTACTTTCTCGAGATTGATTTCCACAGAGCCTAATGAAGAAAACTTGAAAAAGAATTAAATTTACCTGTTTGATTTGGGGTGGAGCGGGGATTTTATTGCTTAATTATGCCTTAGAAAAACACACTGAGGACAGTTATAATAAAGTATCTGTGTTCTTTGTGTGGGGGAGAATGACTCTTTTCCTTTTATAGACGTCATAAATCTTGGATTGTAGTTCTTTTTCTCTCCAGGCTATTAGGTTTCTGCAGACTGTATTTCATTCCTTAGCACCTAGAGTTGCTTGGCAACACCATCTGATTTACATGAACCCAGCCCTGTGAATGAATAGTTACCTGGAACCTTTCTGTGCAGAAATGCTGAGAAATGTAGCAGTTCCCCCATTCAGGATGACAATTATTAGGAAATATTAATTGCTTCTCTCTATTCATCTTTCTGTAGCCTTTCTTTTTCAGAGGAAGGGAAAATGCCTGTATTCTCGCTTTAGTTCTAGCCTGCCAGTGGTCACAAAATTAATTCCTAAATATTCCACTTGGAAAGCGGGAGGTTTATTAATGACCAAAGGCTTCAGCAGTTCTCAGAACCTCGACAGGGTACCAGCGGTTCCCAGTGCTGTATTCTGGATGTCCTAGTGGCCAGCAGGATGACTCTGAGCCAGCAGTGTGCTCTGGTAGCCAAGAGGGCCAACAGCATCCTGGGGGGGATCAGAAGGGGAGTGGTTAGCAGATCGAGAGAGATTCTTCTCCCCCTCTACTCTGCACTGCTGAGACCACATCTGGAGGACTGTGTCCATTTCTGGGCCCCTCAGTTCCAGAAGGACACAGAGCTGCTGGAGGGTGTCCAGCATAGAGCAACAAAGATCATGAAGGAAGGAGAGCAGCTCCCTGATGGGGAAAGTCTGAGGGAGCTGGGTCTCTTGAGCTTGGAGAAGGGGTGACCTCATTCATGTCTCTCTGTGAGGGGTGGGTGTCAGAAGGATGGAGCCAGGCTCTTCTCAAGGTCATCTGGTGACAGGACAAGAGGGCTTCCACAACCTATCTAGGCAGCCTGTTCCAGGGATCCCCCACCCTCTGATTTTCCCTGAGCTTGCGGAGGTTTAGATTTCTCTAAAATCAAGAAACCTGGTGGGATGTTTTTTCTTCTCTTTGCTCAAGTGACATTCAAGGTCAGGCCATCACACCCTGTACTTTTTAATTATATCCTGTGGCTTTAGGTAATGCTGAACGTGCAGCTGATGATTAGTGTATGTTCTCCCGTGGACATGTCTCGCTTCTGATGCACAGACTCTGCAGATTAGCTAAAGCAGAATTGAATGCATTTGTGATCTAAGTAATGAAGAGGCCTTTGTTCTATTCTTGGTCCTGCTACTGATTTTATGCGACCTTGGGCAGCTCATTTATCTCCTTTCTTGCTTTTCTCATTTTAACCTTCGACGGATGGTGTCATATGTTGATTTGCCAATGTAATTTGCTGTTTCCCTTAGAAGATTTGCAAGGCTGGCTGTGGCTGTACACGAGGACGAAGATTTTCCCAATAAAACAGTGATGGGGTTTGTGTTTCTCAATAACTCGATAGCAAGCATTGGCTGCTGGTGTGTGATCTGTGAAGCCACATGTGGTAATTACACACATCCGAGTCAGGACAGGCATGGAAGGGTGGACGTTATGCTGAGTTTCAGGCATAAATTTCCCACATGCCAAAATGCGTGGAGGAAATGCTGAGCTCTCCTGCAGTGCTGCCGACAGAACACGTGAACAAAAATGGGGCTTTTTTTGTGAGAGGAAAAGGCCAGTGGTCGCAGTGACTTTAGTGTTTTTGTTTTCATTTTAAAGTCATTTCTGGGAACCTGGAATCACAGAATTATTGAGGCTGGAAAAGACCTCTGAGCTCATCCAGCCCAGCCCATCACCTACCTTCCCCACAATGAGCTAGATCAGGGCACTAGGGGCCACAACCAGTCTGTCCTTCAACACCTGCAGGGATGGGGTCTCCCCCACTGCCCTGGGCAGTCCAGTCCAGGCTCTGATCATTCTTTCCATGAGGAAGGGCTTCCTAACATCCAACCTAACCCTCCCCTGGCAGTTTCAGACTCTGCTCACTCATTGTGTCACAAGTTGCCTGGAAGAAGAGCCTGACCCCCACCTGAGTACAGACAATGTTTAAACCGTTATAGAGCGTGATAAGCTGTCACCCGAGTCTCCTCCTCTCCAGGCTAAACATCTCCACCTCCCTCAGCCTCTCGTCATCAGACATTCCCTCCAGTGCCTTCCCCAGCCCCTCAATCTCTTTCTTGAAGTGAGGGGCCTGAAACTGCCCCCAGTGCTTGAGGGGAGGCTTCCCCAGTGCCCAGTACAGGGGAACACTGACATCTGAATTGCATTCAGAGCAATATTTTTTCAAATATTCACCCTGCTTCTACAAAAAAACTTCTGGTCTCAATCTGCTGCTTCTTTTCTTCCCCTTTGCTGTAGTGCTGAGTTATGGATTTATTTTTAAACTTTACCATTGGAATTTATCCCAGGCTTCATGAAAATATTCTGTCTAATAGAGGTCTGTGTCTCAAAAATAATGAAAATTCACACTGCATTGATAAGCAATTGCAGCTCTGCAGAGTTTCTGCAAGTGAAGTACTCAGAGGTCTGAGAGCGAGCGTGTCAGTGTATGTAGTGCTATGACTATTGATCTGCTTGTTCCCAAATAAGTCTTTACCATTCATGTGCCAGAGTTTTCCTTGCTGAACAGCTCGACTGCAGTCAATGAAGCTGCACTGTCAGTGGGGTTGTACCTTGCGTAGATACTTCTGTTTCCTGTAGGACACGATAGGCTGGCTGTTGATTTTTGTGCCATTAAGGGTGCTGGTAAGAGACAGTGGATGTAGTTTTCTGTTTTTTCAGAAATCTGTCAAAAAAGAGAAGGCTTTGAGTTCCTGTTGAATTTGTGTCTGAAAAGAGAAAAACTAAGAGGATTTTCAGATTGGGTGACTCGCTGTCTTTAAGCTTCAGGTTGTGAAATGGAGAGCTTTGTCTTTATTCTTACTCTGTTTTCTTTAGGTGTCTGTGTGCCTACTCAGTTCACAGGATCATTCAGGTTTGAAAGACCCTTTGCATCTTCGAGTCCAACCATTAACTCTGCAAACCCTATCCCCTAACACCACAGCTAAGTGACTCATGAACACATCTAGGGACAGGGATTCAACCACCTCCCTGGGCAGCCTGTTCCAGTGCTCGACCACTCTTTCCATGAAGAGCTTTCTCCTGATGTCCGGTTTACCCCTCTCCTGTTGCAGCTTGAAGCCCTCCCCTCTGGTTCTGTCACTAATGACCTGTGAGAAGAGACCAGCACCAGCCTCTCTGCAGTGTCCTTTCAGGTAGCCGTAGAGAGTGATGAGGTCTCCCCTCAGCCTCCTTTTCCTCAAACTAAACAGTCCTAGTCAGTGCTGGGATTCTTGCCTTACAGCACTGTGAGCACGAAGAATCGTGTCTGTTCTCCCCTACATCACTGTAGAGACTTTATCTGTGTGAGTAGCATAAATGTCAAGAGTATTAGCCGTGTTCATCATTGCTGCTGAGAAAATCGAGGCTTATTTCCCCTGTTGAATTACAGCTGGTGTGATAGTAGCCGGAGCCAGAGAGGCTCATGATCAATTCTGTCCTTTAAAAGTTGTTTTTCTTCCCCAGGCACTGTATTTAAAAAACAAGCATAAATTCTATGTCTGGAAAATTCCTGACATGCGTTTGAGCGCTGGAAACCCTCAGTGAAATTCAAGCCTGTTACTGTACAGGACAACCTGGCATATGTGGTTTGCTTTTCTCTGCAATGAATTAGCTGATGCTTCAAGGTGAAAGCCAGAAACACTTCTACAAAGTAGTTTTTGAATAGCTTTTGGGAATTCCTGGGGTCTTTTAGAATTGTAAACCTGGCTGAATGTCTTGGAATGTTTGGCTTCAAGCTTGTGATCTGCTCATCTGGGCAAGTGCATTGATGGGAGTTGGGGAAAAAAAGGGAAAAGAAAGGAGGGTGTTGCAGCACACGTTACTTTTGCCTCAGTCAGGTAGACATTCTGCTGAAGGCTGGATGGTGACAGTTGTTTCCTCTGTTGTCAAGTACTTGGAGATGTCAGAGATGTGCAGCACAGAGAGACAGACAATCATAGAGGGTTAAGGATTGGAAGAGACCTCGAAAGATCATCCAGTCCAATCCCCCTGACACAGCAGGATCCCCTAGATCCAGTTGCACAGGAACAGCCAGACAGGTTTGAAAGGAGAAGGAGACTCCACAACTCCCCTGGGCAGCCCTTTCCAGGGCTCTGTCACCCTCACCAGGAAGAAGTTTCTTCTCTTGATGTGGAACCTCCTCTGTTCCAGCTGACCAGTGCCCCTTGTCCTATCATGGGGTGCCACTGAGCAGAGCCTGGCTCCTTCCTCCTGACACCACTCAGCTTCCTCAGCCTTTCATCAGCAGGAAGATGCTCTGCTCCCTTCATCTCTGTGGCTCTGCGCTGGACTCTCTCCAGCAGCTCTGTGTCCTTTGGGAACAGAGGGGCCCAGAAGTGGACACAAGATGTGGTCTCAGCAGGGCAGAGTAGAGGGGGAGGAGACCCTCTTTGGATCTACTAACCCCCCCCTTTCTAATCCACCTCAGGATGCCATTGCTGGCAATGCCCCATTGCTGGCTCATGGTCATCCTGCTGGCCACCAAATGCATTTGGACCCAATTTTGCAACTCACAGGGTCATAAAGGGCACCCAGTACCTTGTACATTTTCATATTTAGAAGAGTAGAGATGAGAGAACCCGACTCCACATCAGCAGTTTCATTTCCCAGTCTTTATTTGGATAGGCAAGATTAGCATGGATTTTAGCAGCGTTAATATGCAAGAGGGACAATTTGGGACCATTTGCTTTATAAATGGGACAAAAGATGGACGTATTTTTGTTTTGTTCTTTTTAAATGAAAAGCTAGAAAATACTTTTTTTTGGTGGAAATTACAGTGTTTGGAGTTAATCAGAGAAATAAAGGAGGGGTTGATACTTTTCTCGTTGCTTGCAAATTGTAAATTGCAGTTATTCGCAATCATGCTTAGAGCTGGCGTGGGCTCATGTGCATAATCAGCCCCTTTCTGAATGCATGTTCTATTGTTCTGTTTTATTTATGGATTCACTTGTGATGAGAAAGACATTAGGAAGTTGTTTGGATGAAGCCTTGCGAGTGCCTTTTAGGAGTTTTGAAAGTCAGTGAGTGCCTGGAGCTTGGGGTACAACCCGGGGCTCTGCGCAGCACTGGATGTTGAAGAGTTTTCAGCCTCCGACTGAAAGGTCAGGTTCTGCTTTCGGACTTTGCAGTGCATGAGCCAGCAATATTCTCGACTGACCTAGGCACGTTGTTACCGTCCGGTTGAAATACAGCCAGATCCCAAAGCCCAGGGGTCAGGAGTCGGCCCATCGATTTCAGCATCTGGACCTGTTAGCGATCCAATCTGACCTCACTCCTGGAGGAGCATTTCTACCTCCGGTCTCCTTACACAAATGATGTGGCAGCAGACTTTTGGTGCTTATTAGCAGCACTAACCTCCTGATTGATGCAGGTTTGCTTATGTGATTGTTTTTCTTAATAGCTGCTGTTAGGTGCCAAGACCATTAGAGAGGGGATGTTGGGCTGCTCCAGAGAGACTTGCCCTGTGCCACTGCTTCTCCTTCTCACTGGCTGAATCCACTCAGGCAATGCTGTTGGAGTCTGCACTTTGTAAAAATCTTTGGCTTTCCCTCTACTCTCTGTCTGCTGGCTTTTCTGGAAAGCTTCAGCTGTGGGTTTCATAGATTCATAGAAGGGTTCAGGTTGGAAGGAACCTTAACAATCATCCAATTCCAACCCCCCTGCCATGAGCAGGGACACCCCCCACTAGACCAGGGTGCTCAAGGCCCCAGCCAGTCTGGCCTTGAACACTTCCACGGAGTGGGCAACCTGGTCCAGTGTCTCAGCACCCTCAGCGTGAAGAACTTCTTTCTGACCTCCAGAGAACTTCCTTCTGACTTGTTTGTCAATAGACAGTGTGGCAGGACTTGAATCTATTTGAGACCACTGACAGTGGCTGGACACAAGTAACAGTCATGTCTCTCTCTGGTCAGTGACAGATTTTGTGCTGAAAGCAACAGCCAGAGAAGATGAACTTCTGACATCACTGAATTCTTCCCAAATCTCTGTGAAAAGCAGAATGGGGGTTGTTGGCTGAAGTAGAGTGAGCTGGCTTCTCCATCCTAGTGTAGCAAAGGGCCTTACGCTCAGTCCTCCTGTGTAAGTGAACTTCTTTAGTTGGGTCTTCATCCCTCTTCTTGTCCAGTGGGCATTGTTATTTTGACTGGAGTTGCTTCTTTGTCTCAGGCTGACACGGTGCCATGTGCAGCTGCAGCAGCTGCTTTCCAGACAGGGTTAAAATTCTCTATTAGCTCTCTAAAAAAAAAAAATCATTAGTTTTTAAATAGGAAGGAAATAAATTGGTTGGTTAGGTACTATGCAGGGAGCTTTTAATTAAAAGATGTTTCTATCTGATTCTCTCAACTGTCAAAGAATTAAACTCATGAATTATGTTTGCTGC
>VZRI01002959.1:291624-347397 GCA_013397515.1 Upupa epops
AGATTCATAGAAGGGTTCAGGTTGGAAGGAACCTTAACAATCATCCAATTCCAACCCCCCTGCCATGAGCAGGGACACCCCCCACTAGACCAGGGTGCTCAAGGCCCCAGCCAGTCTGGCCTTGAACACTTCCACGGAGTGGGCAACCTGGTCCAGTGTCTCAGCACCCTCAGCGTGAAGAACTTCTTTCTGACCTCCAGAGAACTTCCTTCTGACTTGTTTGTCAATAGACAGTGTGGCAGGACTTGAATCTATTTGAGACCACTGACAGTGGCTGGACACAAGTAACAGTCATGTCTCTCTCTGGTCAGTGACAGATTTTGGGCTGAAAGCAACAGCCAGAGAAGATGAACTTCTGACATCACTGAATTCTTCCCAAATCTCTGTGAAAAGCAGAATGGGGGTTGTTGGCTGAAGTAGAGTGAGCTGGCTTCTCCATCCTAGTGTAGCAAAGGGCCTTACGCTCAGTCCTCCTGTGTAAGTGAACTTCTTTAGTTGGGTCTTCATCCCTCTTCTTGTCCAGTGGGCATTGTTATTTTGACTGGAGTTGCTTCTTTGTCTCAGGCTGACACGGTGCCATGTGCAGCTGCAGCAGCTGCTTTCCAGACAGGGTTAAAATTCTCTATTAGCTCTCTAAAAAAAAAAAATCATTAGTTTTTAAATAGGAAGGAAATAAATTGGTTGGTTAGGTACTATGCAGGGAGCTTTTAATTAAAAGATGTTTCTATCTGATTCTCTCAACTGTCAAAGAATTAAACTCATGAATTATGTTTGCTGCGCTGGGTTTTTGGTGGGATTTATTTTTGTGGGAATGCTGTTCCTGTGCACTGCCGTAGGGGATAGGTGGTAGCTCCTGACAGATTCGAAGGCAGGCTGAGGACTTTGCTAGTGATGGATGAAGGATGCCTTTGTTAATGCCCTAGTGTACATAAATGATGGGGTTTCTTTATTTATTTATGAGTTGTATCCAATTAGCCATCTCAGAGCAAATGTCCACCGTTGGGCACAGCACACAGTATTGGCATTAAAAAGGCAATCCCTGGAATCAGTCATCAGTGCATTTTCCTCACTCTCCGCAGAGAGATCGAAATGAGAGCTAAATCTAAAATTCAGCAGATTGAGTTAGGTTCTTTTGGGGACCTACTCACCTTTATGAAGTGGCTGCAGCCCACCCCGGGAAGGTGTTGTCTCTGCTCTGTCCATGCACAGAGCTCACAGAATCACAGACTGGAAGGGACCTCGAAAGATCATCCAGTCCAATCCCCCTGCCCCAGCAGGGTCCCCTAGATCCAGGTGCACAGGAACACGGCCAGGAGGATGTTTAACATCAGGAGAACATTCTTCATGGAAAGAGTGGTNTTCACAGTGCATAGTAAGTTTCTTTTATCAAGTAGGTTAGCTATGAATTGAGATAATTGTTAGTATTTTGCCTCAAAAGAATTAGCCTGGATTAAGGTGAGCATGCAGACAATTAGGGTGTTCCAAACACATTTAGGCTTGAGAGCTGCTCTAGTTGCAGATGACGCTGCTCACTGCAGTGGGGTTGGACTAGGTGACCTTTAAAGGTCCCTTCCCACCCAGTGCATTCTATGACTCTGTCTGGTCACCTGGTAGGTATCTGACTCAACTAATAGCGTAATTGCATACTCACAAGTGGTTTCTATTGAGTAGCTAATGCTCTGTGAATTCACCCCTACCTTCCTTGTGTTAATGTATTTGTGTCCTAGAATCACAGGAGGATTTAGATTGGAATGGAACTCAGAGATCATCTAGCTCCAACCCCCCTGCCATGGGCAGTGACACCTGCCACTGGACCAGGTTGCCCAGAGTCCCATCCAACCTGGCCTTGAACACTTCCACAGGGAGGGGACATCCCTGTGGCAACCTGTCCCTCCCTGGGCAACCTGTTCCAGTGCCTCAGCATGCTCACAGTGAGGAATTTCATCCTAAGATCCAATCTAAATCTCTCTTCTTGTATCCTGAAACCATCCTCCTTGTCCTATCACTACAATCCCTTGTAAAAAGTCCCTCTAAGAAATAGATGCTGTGGAAGCATCTAGAATTAGTTGTGGCATAAACTGATAATGCAGCCACAACCTGCATCTTCTCTAGCAAGGAGTAAGGCTCCTGCCCAGCCCTCATTTCCCAGCGCAGACTTGCTGCCTGTTGCAGGGGTCAGTACCACTCAGTCCTACCTGCCCAATAGTTACTGCCAAAGCAGACAGCAGTATAATCTGACGGAGCTTTGAACCATTTGGAAAGCTGGGGAGCAGAAGCCCTGAGCCAGACATCTGGCACACAGACGGACGTGCAGGCAGCAGCTGAATGAAGAGATGTTTGCGGTTTTTGCAGGGGTGGTTGCCATTTGGCTTTCCCACTTTTCTCTTGTCCACTGTTTTTTCCTGGTGGTTGGAACCCAGCAGATTACTGAGCCCCTCTCCAGAGGCAGTGGAGAGCAGTCATGCCTTCATCTCTGGTTGTAGCTGCTGTGAAGTGGAGCAAACAAACTGCTTTCCCCCTGTCTTGCTGGCTGTCTCTGCAGCGGGTTGTTTTCGTGTTGGATGTGGTAGTTCTGCAAGAATTTATATTCACAAAGTTTAGCAAGACAGGATTGTGGCTACTGGGCAGATCATTTAGAGTTGAGGTTGGTTTCTAGGAACAGTGGCTCAGTAGTTATTTTTCTCTGGTTTCTATGCTATCATGTTGTTGTGATAATCTTGGCAGGGATCTGTCACTCTGTGTTGGTATAATTGAAACTCGTTTTCCCTGAGGAATCGCTCTGCTGTTTGTTTTATTTGTTTACTGACATTGACAGAGATCCTAATGGCTTTTAAAACCCAATTTGTGCATCGCTGAATATCCTCCAAAGAGCAAAATAAAATTCAATTTATCACTAACGTAGGGCCCCCATGCAATGCTTTACCCAGGTCTTAGACTCCACCTGAGCGCTCAGCTGTGGGTCTCAGTATGGCCTGGCGAGCTGCATCTTCTCTTTAATTCTGTCTTCAGGGCTTCTGTCATTAAGATACTCGAATGGATAAGTAACAGTAAGTTATTTGGGGCGCCAGCATAAGTTGGCCAGCTTGGCCATGTGAGAAATAAATTATCTTTGACTTTAATTAAAGAGGAGGGTAAGATAACAAAACAACAACCACAGTAAAATTCCCCTTTGGGCAGACATGGAGGGCCCAGCACTGATCCCTGACGGAGACCACGGCTCACTGGGCACCAGCTGGAGGGCAGCACCATTCACAGCCACTTTCTGTACCTGGTCATCTGCGCAGTTTTTAATCCAGTGGAGGGTGAACCCACCCAAGCCATAGGCTGCTAACTTTTCCAGGAGGATGCTGTGGGAATGCAGGATACTTTTCCTCAACATCTCCCAAGCTGTGAATTTGCATTGGATGAAGATGCAGCTGTTCTTTTATTCCCTTGAAGTGACTTAGACCACCTGCCATTACCTTTTGCCACACTTCCTTGTCATTCAAGCACATAGGGATTGCCTGGCTTTCGTTGAACTCTGACTGTGAACATCACGAGGAGATAAGTTTGGAAAATACTGCTGATTTTAAAGGTTAGCTGTCAGTGTGTATATGTACAGCTATGAGCCAAGCCAGTCTGACCTCAGACCAGAGCTGTAGAATAACACTGCCTTTCTTATTGTCTATCTTTTCTGCAAATCTCCCTGGCTTTGATAGCAGTGCAGCAATAATCATAGATCTGCAGTATTTATGTTGCCTCCTCTAAGGAAGTGTTCTAATGTGCCATGGAACGGTGGGTAATTAGTGTTATCTCCTTTTTTACAGGCGCTAAATCAGAGGTACAGGGAGCCCAAACCATCAGACTCCCACCTCCCTGTTCTTATTGCTTGCTTCACTAGTGCAGATCTTGACAAGATGCACATTCGGTCTGATCTATATTTTCTATTGCATTGCAGTGCCCAGAACAAGGATTTTGGCTACTGGTGGTGCTTCCCACAATAAAAAGATCTTACAGGTAAGCAGAAAATCAAACCCTTTCAACTGAACTTGCTGTTATGACTGCATTTTGATGTTCACAGAATTACTGAGGCTGGAAAAGACCTCTAAGATCATCCAGCCCAGCCTGATATCACCTAGACTATGGTACTAAGTGCCACATCCACTCCACCACTGCTCTGAGCCATCCAATCCAGTGTCTGATCACCCTTTCTGTGAGGAAGGGCTTCCTAACATCCAACCTAACCCTCTCCTGGTGCAGTTTCAGGCCCTGCTCTCTAGTCCTGTTGCTAGTTGCCTGGGAGAACAGCCTGACCCCCACCCGCCTATAACTTCCTTCAGGTAGTTGCAGAGAGTGATAAGGTCCCTCCTGAGTCTCCTTTCCTCTGGGCTAAATAACCACAGCTCCCTCAGCCTCTCCTCATCAGCCTTTCCCTCCAGTCCCTTCCCCAGCCTCGTTGTTCCTCTGGACCCACTCCAGCCCCTCAATCTCTTCCTTGAATTGAGGGGCCCAGAAGTGCTCCCAGGACTTGAGAGGAGGCCTCATTTTGATGCACTGAATCCAGATCACTGCAGCTGCACAGGAAGGTGTGGATATGGATGTGGATATGTGGAAGGGATTGTGAACCTGCTGCAGGTCTTGGCGAGGGGGATGTGTGTCAGGTTTAGTGTGGAAACCGTTAGCCCTGTGCTAATTTTATATTGAAGTTTAAAGGGTTTTTTATCCTTGACTAGTTTTATGAGTGTGTATCTGAAACACTGGTGGTTTCCAGGTCTCATCATTAACTTTAAATCAATCAACAAAGAAATCAGAACGATTCTTGCTCCAGTATCTGACATTTTTGTAGGTTTAGTCATTTGGATCGGAGATGGACGATGGATTTAAACTAGAAGTGGATTATGCTGGTGTTGAACACTCAAAACAACCCCCCTCAGACAGCCCCCAACTCCTGCCCTTGTTCTGTGGATCATTACTTACTACCAGCATTGTATCATGTACTGGGGGGAGCTATGCTTCTGCACAGTTAATCCTCTCACTTCCCACCTTCCTCTTATGCTGTTGCTCCACATCAAGCCCAGGTTGAGATCCTTTGTCTGTCTTGAGAGCAGGCTCAAGTCTTTTCTGTTTCTGCCCGCTGGGGTATGGCAAAGCCTGGCTTACAAATTGTGAGAGGCCTCTCACTTGGCTTTTGCTAACACAGAACTAGACATCTGGGTTGGGATTCATCTCTCCTGAATGCAGTCATCTGTAATGTGCTGTTTGTATACGATCTGTCAATCCTGTAATAGCCAGGGGAGATCCAGTTGGCACAGTGCAAAGGAAACTGGATGGCATTTTACCATCAAATGTAGAGATACCTCTCTGAAAGAGCCAGAGAGCTTGTTGTGCTCCACTGCCTCCCTGGACACACTCCTGTTTGACTAGAGGTGCAGACACTGAGCCTAGAGATAGATGTTTATACCAAAAGACACGTATCTGAATCATAGAATCAGTTAGGGTGGAAAAGACCTGTAAGATCATTGAGCCCAACCATCAACCCAACTGTCTGAAGCCCACTGCTAAACCATGGCACTCAGCTCCATGTCTACACAGCTTTTAAAAACCTCCAGCATTAGTGATTCAGCCCCCTCCCTGGGCAGCCTGTTCCAAGGCCTGATGACCCTTTCCATAAAGGAGCAGTCTAGGGCTAAGCCCAGGCACTAAAGTTGATCATCACAGGGTGAATTGTTTTCCGGAGGTGCCAGTCCCTGCCCATCAGCTAGACAGAGCCTAGAGGCCAACTCTGTACTACACTCACTGACGAGTGCAGTCATGAACAGAACATCATCTGCTGTGCAAAACCTGAGCTGGAATAAATGGAGGTTGAAGAGCCAAAAGCTCTTTCCTTCCCAGGCATATAACGCTTGTGTCTGTATGACCATTGCTTCTACAGCTGATTGGGACACAACGGGCTTGGCATGTTTTGCCTGTAGATGTCACCTCTCTTCATCTGCTTGGTTATTTTGCTTAGGAACTTGATGTGGGAAATTAACTGATAGGTTAATTGCTGGAAGCACTGGTTCCTGCCGGAGCAATTCTACTAAGAATACGACAGGGAAGGGGTTGGATTAACAGAGGAGTTTGTTCTGAAAGCTGTAGTTCCAGTGTTAGGTGCCAGGAAGATCTCCTTGCTGTGGAATGAAGGCAGAGAGCTGCATATTCTTACAACCTGGAATTCCACAGCATAGACAGCTGAAAACTTGTGGAGATGGGTGTGCGGTGGCTGCAGTGCTTGCACTTCACGGGTAACGATACAGCTGCTTTTAAAACTCATTAGAAGTGTCTTAAAATAATATGATCAATACAGTGTCATCCACTTAATTCAATCACTGCTTAATTGGATCTTTCTTTTTAATTTAATCAAAACCTCCGAAACCATATCAGTTGCATGAAGAATAACAGCTTCCACCCTTATCAGGGTCAATTTTGGATAATTTGTTGCAGGGCTACAAAAGACTATCATTTAATTAATCAACATGCAGTATCTCCTAGATTGTACACCACGAAGGAGGCAACTTGGGAAAATGTTAAAAAATACATAGTAGGGTGGTTTTCTCCATGCTTTGCAGAATCACAGAATAATCCTGGTTGGAAGGGACCTCCTAGATCCCCCAGTCCAACCATCCCCACACCAACAAAAAGCATCAGTCCCTGAGAGACTGACAAATACAACCTGACCCCCTCCCTGCTGCCACTCGAGCAGGGTGGGAAGCACCATGGCTACACGGTTCTTCAACACCTCCAGGCAGGGGGACTCCACCACCTCCCTGGGAAGGCCCTNNNTCCTATCATGAGGGGCCTAGAACTGAATCCAGGACTTGAGAGGAGGCCTCCCAAGGGCTGAGTCCAAGGGTACGAGAACTCCTGCTGCCCATGCTGTTCCTGATCCAGGCCAGGATGCTGTTGGCCTTTTGGCCACCTGGGCACCCTGCTGGCTCCTGTGAAGCTGGCTGTCTCCTAGCACCCCCAGGTCCTTTTCTGCTGGGCAAGCTTTTTATAAAGTCTATGGTGCTGATTAATGACCGCGTGAAGCACTGTGAAATACATTGCACAGTAAAACCTCCAACAGTTGCTTTAAAAATTATTCATGAGAGAGAGCACAGTTTCAGATGACTTACTAAAGCTGTGGACTTTAAATAAACTTAATTTTATAATCATGTGGCACAGAGGATAGTGATTATTTGTAGTACTAGAGTACTTATTAGCATTCAGTAGAGAGCAGAGCTGCGCTGTATAATGCTCTGCAGAGAGGCAAAACAAAATGAAAGCCTCTGTTGTCCCAAGATTGTACTATTCAAACTTTACAGGAAATACCTGATAGAGCTGAGATGGAGAAGCACATAGGGAATGTGCTGAGACAGGATTGGCTGCAGGGTGGGCAGTGAAAGCAGCATTGTGTGACCGTATCATTTCCAGAGGGCTTTTTAATAGATAGCATGATTAATTTTTGACAGGCTGAGAGAGTTGGGGCTGTTCAGCCTAGACAAGAGGCAACTCTGGGGAGATCTTAGAGCGGCCTTCCAGTACTTGAAGGGGGCTACAAGAAAGCTGGGGAGGGGCTGTTTACAAGGGCTTGGAGTGGTAGGAGTAGAAGGACCCTGCCCTTGGCCCTGTTCAATGTCATCCTGTTGGCCTCTGCAATTGCTGGAGTGGGATCAAAATTGAGAACTGGTTCCTCTCTTCTTCCTTTCCACTTGGCTTAGCCAGAAATGTTTTGGAAGAAAACAGGCACCAGCTATGGGCTCCTTAGCAGATCTCCTTGTCCTGATGTAAAACTGTCATGAGCTGTGTCATGTGAAGAGGATGATGCTTGCACCCGTCCTCCTCTGAACTTGTAATAAAGAGATGTGGAGTGAAACAGGACCTGGCTGCAGTTATAGCTGTAGCTCAGATTTACCAATACCTCATGGACTGGCAAGTTTAGGACTTGTTGCCTGTGGCGCAGCTTTCTGTGGGTCCCCAAATCCTTGCCTGGGCTGTATGGTAGCTCTTTTCCAAAGCAGTGATAGGGAAATGCTTATCCCTAGTCTTTCATGTGCATGCATAACCAATCCTTTGGTCCTTCTCAGGTCTTGTCGGATGTGTTCAATGCACCGGTGTACACTATTGATACCGCCAACTCTGCTTGTTTGGGAAGTGCTTACAGAGCAATTCACGGTAAGGCTGTAAGGAGATCCTTTGGAGCACTCTGGGCATTTAATTTCAGTTGTTAATACTTGGGATTAACATTACTGAAAATGAGGGGAGAATAAAGCTGTGTGAATCTGACTGAGAGGTCACTCAGGTCGGGGGGGGGTTACACTTACTATGCTTGGATCAGGCCCAAGAATAACATTTGCATCCTATTTCAAGTCTGGTGGCTGCTTCTCAACCAAGGAATAGTATCTGGAAACTTGGTACTGACAGGAGAAGGTCTAGGACCTTAAAGTGCTGAGTTGCTGCCTCCATGTGTAGCTCTTGGAGGAAGTTGGCCAGTTGAAGTTGTTGGTGTAGACTGCTGGTCCAGTTTCTGTACCAGGCTATAAACTGCATTGCTGAATTGTCAAACCAAGCAAATCACAGCAAGAAGATCACAGAGGACAGGAATGACAGCACCAGTATCACTCCTGGCCAATTAACTTACATCTGTTAATACTAGCAGCTGTATGTTATGGGTGGACTGGCACCTGTTTAGGTGAATCCCATGCAAGAAATGTTATTCACAGACTCAGAATTGTTTTGATTGGAAAGCACCTTTAAGATCATCATCAAGTATAACTATTAACCCAGCACTGCTAGGTCACCACCAAACCCTGTTCCTCCACACCACACCTGTATGTCCTTTAAAAACCACAAGGAGTGGATTCCACCACCTCCCTAGGCAGCCTGTTCCAGGCTTTACAGCCCTTTCTGTGAAGAAATATTTCCCGGTGACCAATCTAAACATCCCCGGTGCAACTTGAGGCTGTTTCCTTTTGTCCTATTGCTTGTTACCTGCTACAAGAGACAAACATCCAGCTCCTTACAGCCTCCTTTCAGCTAGTTGTAGACAGCAATAAGGTCTCCCCTCAGCCTCCTTTTCTCCAGGCTGGACAACCCCAGTTCCCTCAATCACTCCTCACAGGGTTTGTGACCAGCTTCAGGGCCCTTTTCTGGGCGTGTTGTGTATCTCAATGTCCTTTACTGTAGTGAGTGGCTCAAAACTAACCACACATCTTAAAACAGTTCCTAACAGCTCACAGCTAAACAAATCAAGGACTGAGTATGGAATTCTGAACTCCTTATTTAGGCTAGCTTTTGTTTGCCTTAGGTTTTCTGATTAGAAGTCATAGGATTTGGACCTTAAAACATAGGTAGCATCTGCCCAAGTTCATGCAAGATCATGGGCATGCAACAAGCATGGAGAAGATAACGTCAGCCATCAGAGGAAATCAGCCCAGCTGTAATTTTAGAAGCAAATTCTGCTGTCACATTATAGCATCTGAAGACTGTGCTCTCTTGCATTTGAAAAGAGCACAGAGTTGCACAGCCAAACCTTGAGGTGATGTGTTTAATGCACGCAGCAGTGTTCTCCTCTTTATTTCCAGTAAAGACACAAAGGTTCTGCCAGCAGACAGCTTTTGCAGGACAGTGGGAGCTGTATCGTTAGATAATCTGAATGTTTGAAGCCACAGTGGGACCGACCCTTTTACCACCAGGTTCCCAAATTGAGTTTTTTCTGTATTCAAACTGTGCCTGCTGCTTCAGAAGGCACCAGAAGCTTCCCAGCACCTAATGCTGCAGGCAGGTTCCTTGTCCGTGAGCTCATGTGAAATGTGGAGCCGTCATTAAAGTTTGTGCAGCCTACAGAAGACAGGGAGTCTCTTTGCAGTTTGCTATATGAAATCTTGAGGCTTGGCTGACAGAGCGTTTGAGTGAGGATTTCAGATGCCATGCTAATGGAGGGACTCCTTCGCTCAGGTACTCTGCCAGCCAAGCCCCAGGGGTTTACTGTGTGTGTTTCTGAGTGGCATTTGCGATTGATGCTTTCAGCTGACTCACTCGTGGCCAGGCAGAGGAATTGAGTAGAAGTGAAGACTTGCTGATAGAAATGAAATATTGATGGCAAGGACTCCTTAATATTACAGTGTACATTGGCAAGTTGGGTCTTCCACAGTTAGCCTGGGGTGTTTAGCGGGAGCTCCTGAAAGGCTGTGATGCACTTGCGAAGCGAAATGCTGTGGTAGCAGAACTCCCCAATTATTTTGCTTCCTTATATCCATGACTCTGTTTAATAATTCGTGCATGTTTTCTTGACAGCGTTTTCACTTCCTTTTTGTGTTTAGTTCCAGTTTGTCCTTGAATCCCTGGCTTCCGCGTATTTTCACTGCTGTTTACCATGTTGTTGTAAGCATAAATAATTACTGATATTGTTGAGCAGCATTTCTGCTGCTTGCTTCTTCTCCGGGGGACGAACTGAGTGATTGGCAAAAACTCAATCACAGAGTCCCCGCTTCCCAGCTTAGCGCGTAGAAATGTAAGATCTTCTGCCATTTATCCTTCAGTCTCGAACGCTGACCTGACCAGGGAAGATCAATATAATGTATTAATTTGCCGGGGAGTCAAGGTACATCCCTCATCCTGCTTCTTGCCTTCACCAGGATTGTGATTCTCGTTGCAGGGCTTGTAGCTGAGAGGAACGTGTCCTTGGCCGATGTTGTGAAATCAGCACCGGAGCCTAGACTGGCTGTTACCCCAGCCGCTGGGGCCGAGGAGGTGAGCAGGCTTGGGAATACCACTTTTCATCTCTCGTCTTCCAAATGCAGAGGTTTACTCATTCTTCTGGTAAAATAGATAAATAACTGGTTATACAATTCTTATTCCTTCTTGTAACGATAGATTTGATTTGGAGAGAGCTTTAGTGTTGCGCTGATGCAATAATGTGATTATTCAGGTCTGTGAGAGTGGTTTTTCCTGATCAGGGAGCAAAATCTATTCCTTAAGGGACAGAAAACATTATAAAATAGCTTGAATTTGGGTACAGGTCAGTCAGGTTGTAACTGATACTGACAAAATACCCTCGAGTTGCTTGCAGCAAGCAGCGTGGAGAACGGTGTGGAGATGGTGCCTATCAGCCTCGTGGAGAACATTGTCCAAATCTTCCTAGTTGATCCTAAACAGTGGGCAGCAATTGCATGCTTTCAGTTGGAAAGCAAGCCAGCTGGCACGATTCAGTAGACACAGGACTTTGAGACTGTGCCCATCCTGGAAACTTCAGAGCATCTGGAGATGAACCTTGTGCTTTATCACAGAATCACAGAGTGTTAGGGATTGGAAGGGACCTAGAAAGATCACCCAGTCCAATCCAGTCCCCCTGCCACAGCAGGATCCCCTAGATCCAGTCGCACAGGAACAGGCCAGGAGGGTTTCAAATGTCTCCAGAGAAGGAGATTCCACAACCCCCCTGGGCAGCCCCTTTGAGGGCTCTGGCACCCTCACTGGGAAGAAGTTGCTTCTCCTCTTGATGTGGAACCTCCTCTGTTCCAGCAGATGCCCAGTGCCCCTTGTCCTGTCATTGGGTGCCCCTGAGCAGAGCCTGGCTCCTTCCTCCCGACACCCACCCTTTCCATCTTGATCAACATTCATGAGGTCACCCCTCAGGCTCCTTTTCTCCAAGCTCAAGAGTCCCAGCTCCCTCAGCCTTTCCTGATATGGGGCCATGCAGATAAATAAAAGCAATAGTTGTTGTTGCTAACTGTGTGGTTCCAGCACCTGTAAGAAACAAGCAAGAAAGCATCATCTCCAGCCCTCCAGTGCAGCCCTGCACCTCTCACTATGAGTTGCCAAAAGCCTTAGCTTACAGCAGCTTCTGAAATACAACGTCCAGTAATAAATAACCAGTGCAGCACAGCAAGATTCTCAGAGAACACAAGTTTAAATAACCAAAGGTGAATCTAACTCTGATTTCAGCTGTGCATAATACAAATTCTACGTCAACACTGCCTTACGGCCTGCATTTATGAGATTTGGATGTGCCCTAACTACAGGCAACGAGGTTTTAAAGCTTTTATTTAAACTGGGAAATTAATGATCTGCCAAAACTACTAACTCCCAGCTACATGCGTGGTGAAGCACCAGATATCATCATGAGTAATAACAGAAATGATCATGCTGCATTGTGCCTGCCAGCATATTATTTAATTATTAACTGAGATGGAGGAGCTCAGTAATCGAATAGAAGTCCCCTTCAGAAATATTAAGACATTGAATAATTTAAACTTGATTGATCTGATCTCATTTACTCAACCTTCCCCCCTCGTTTTAAAAGATAAAATAATTAACAGCAATGGTCTGTGTCGCGCATGTTGTGGCAGAAGCCTTCTGCGGGGAATACGCATCAGGAGCAGATCCCTGGTGTCTGATTCAACCTCACGTTGCTGCCCTGGTCCCCCCAAAAATGCTGGCTGATGAAAAGCTCTCAGGCTGCCTTTTGTGGGGGTGGAGAGTGCTCAGGGACCTGCTTTTGACCCCCCAGTGCTGCTTCAGCTCTAAAACTCAAGGGCAGGGAACACAGCTGTCACTCACAGGGGCCTTGCAAGAGCAGCAAGCACCTTGTTACCCCTGCAGGGGCCAAGCTGACCTAACGGGGAAGATCAGTGAGGGGGGGAGAATTCATTTGCTTTTTCTATTTTACTTTCTGCATAAAATGGCCTGGAAGCTAGAAGAGTTAATTATCTCCCTCTCAATGCTTCTCTTCTCCTTTTCCACTTGGTTAGACCTGGCTCTC
This sequence comes from Upupa epops, assembly GCA_013397515.1. Lineage (NCBI taxonomy): Eukaryota > Metazoa > Chordata > Aves > Bucerotiformes > Upupidae > Upupa > Upupa epops. The sequence goes on from VZRI01002959.1 coordinate 304,388, forward strand.
ACAGCGCTTCTTATTGGGTTTATATGGTGTAGAGTAGTGAATTATTGCCCCGGTAGATAGGAACGAATGAGAGAGAAGGTAGTGGCCAAACAGCATGTGAAGGAATAACCACTCCTGCACTTGAGCTGAGCTCACCAGCCTCATTCCACTGAAAGCACCTTCCCGCAGTTACATGTTCCACACCCTAGTGGGGTTTTTTTCTTCCTGTGTTATAATTTTGCAGTTGATGGTGGGTTCCCTGGCCAGTTTCACGGCTGTGAAGCTGCAGAAAGCCGGAGGGCCTGTCAGTGTATTAGCACGAGCAGTGCAGTAAAAATTCATAATGTGATGAGTCAGTTTGATTCTGTTTTTTACAGAGCTGCATCTCCCTGTCCATCCAATTTCATTCTGTTGAGGTTAAAGCCTTTCACTTAAATGACGGGTCTTTTTATAAACTTCAAAGTCATCCCGAGGTTAAGTTCTGTCTCACTGAGGAGCTCTTCTGAAAGAGTCTGGCTAACCAATGTGAAATTCCCCGGACCACTTGCCTACATTTTTTGGACAGCTACAGCTAAATCTTGGCAGGGTGGAGAAAAAACAGGTCATAGCACAGCAATCTGCTCTGGTTTCATCCTTTCTTCCTGGTATAGGTTGGAGACAGCATGTGTTAGATCATCCGAGAGAGGAAAACCTCCTATAGGCAGAGGTCAGACACGACAGTTTGATGTAGCTTCCTGCCCGTTGCCAAGGCTTAGGCACGCGGTAGGGGTTTCCAGGAACCAAAAATGCAAAAAGCCTTCCTCTGATTGTCGAGGGATCATTTGTGATAATGAATATGATTTCAAAAAAGCACAAAACAGCTCTTCTGGTTCAATTAAACTGATGGGCAGGTAAAACAGAATACAGTCACAAGGTAAGGATTGTAGAGCTTGTGATGGGTGATGAAATAGCACTTAGTGCAAACTGAAGTCCCTAAGTTCCAACTTGTCTGGCAACGTGATTTTCTTGTGTAGCAGACGATCCTGCCTTGAAGAGACCATTTCAAACAGGATAACTGTCTCTGCTGCTATGTCCTTAAATCTCTTAGTTGAACCTGATTTCACAGTGTGATTGTAGGGTTTGGGGGAAGTTTCTAATTCTGTTGAGAGCCAAAACAAGTCAGAGGTATTCTGCTGGTGACCACCATGGCGATAGTCAGAGAATCACAGGATAATCCTGGTTGGAAAGGACCTCCTAGATCACCCAGTCCAACCATCCCCACACCAACAGAAAACTTAAGGACCTGAGAGACTGACAAACACAACCTGACTCCCTCCCTGCTGCCACTCGAGCAGGGTGGGAAGCACCATGGCTACAGGGTTCTTCAACACCTCCAGGCAGGGGGACTCCACCACCTCCCTGGGAAGGCCCTGCCAGTGCCCAACCACTCTGGCTGCAAAGAATCTCTGCCTCAGATCCAATCTAACCCTCCCCTGCCTGAACTGCAGAGCAGTGCCCCTGCTTCTGTCAGCAGGCACCAAGGAGAAGAGGCCAACAGCCACCCCTCCACAACCTCCCTTCAGGGAGTTGTAGAGGGCAGTGAGGTCCCCCCTCAGCCTCCTCTTCTCCAAACTCACCCTGCCCAGCTCCCTCAGCCTCTCCTCAGACAACTGGTTCTCTTAACCCCTCACAAGCTTGGCAGCTCTGCTCTGGACCCGTTCCAGCATCTCCCTGTCTTTCCTATCATAAGAGGACCAGAACTGAGCACAGGACTCGAGAGGAGGCCTTGCAATGGCTGAGTCCAAGGGCACGAGAACTCTCCTTCTTCTGCTGACCCTGCTGTTCCTGATCCAGGCCAGGATCCTGTTGGCCTCCTTGCTCAGGGCCAGCTGAAGTCAGTAATCTGTGGGTTAACCTGATGAATCCTTCTTCCTTATTTTCACAATAGCAAAAATTAAAGAGTCATCTCACCTCTTTGGAGCCTTCCTGTCCCCGCTCTGAGGAGAAAGATTAATCAGAACCACTGAGCATGACAGCAATAACTAGGAGATTCTAGAGCAATAAATGTATGTTTTAGCAGACAGAACGAATCTATTCTTCCAGCATTGGAATTCAGATCTGGTTTAGTCATCTATTAAAGCAGAAACGGTTGGCTAGTTGGTTAATTAAGCAAAAAAGCATCAGCGAGAACATGATTATCTGGAGTTGATCCCTTGCCGTGTGCCTGGGACGCAGTGTCAGATTTATTGTGCCGTGTTCCTGTAGGGTCTGGCAGGGGGAAGGCGAGGCGCGCTGCGCTGCCTTGCCACGTGTGATTTTTCGCTTGCGTTATTGACTCCGCTGAGATGAATTAATCCTGCGCAAACTCCAGGAGGGGAAATGTAGATGTAACAGGTTTTCCTGACTCCGGTGAATTGCCTCCTAAGTAGGTGGATTTATAGAAGTGACCCTGTTCCCCAGGAAGGTTATAATGACCTGTTTATTGGTTGGAAATGATGCTGGTTTTAGTTGAGTTAGATTTTGGAGGTGGGTGTGTGTGGGGGGGATGTGTGGTTGCTTTCTGGAATTGGTTTAGGTGGCTAAGTTAGTGCAAAGCAGGTAATAATAATACAAGCACAGAAATGTAATCGGTATGGATGGCAGGATGATTGAGGTGATTTCTGTCGCCAGGATTTATTTTAACCTATTAAACTGATTAAGACAGCCTGAGCATCTGAAGTAAATGAAGTAACCATCTGACGTGGTGGTTTCTTCCAGGAGTCTTCCTTCAGGTCTTCAGGTATTTCAGGGGCCTCTCATATTCCTTCTTACCAGTGTTCTTTCTGTATTAAGAAAGAATCTCAGAATTACAGAGTCACAGAACTATTGAGGCTGGAAAAGCCCTCTGAGCTCCTCCAGCCCAGTCCAGGACCTGACAGCACCACATCAGCCGGACCAGGGCGCTCAGGGCCACAGCCAGGCTGTCCTTCAACACCTCCAGACACAGGGACTCCACTGCTGCCCTGGGCAGTCCAGTCCAGGCTCTGAGCACCCTTTCCATGAGGAAGGGCTTTCTAACATCCAACCTAACCCTCCCCTGATAGCTTCAGGCCTTGTCCTCACGTCCTGGTGCAAGCTGCCTGGGAAAAGAGACTGACCCCCTTCTGACTACAACGTCCCTTCAGGTAGTTATATAGAGAGAGAAGGTCCCCCCTGAGTCTCTTCTTCTCCAGACTAAACATCCCTAGCTCCCTCAGCCTCTCCTCAGCAGCCTTTCCCTCCAGTCCTTTCCCCAGCCTCCTTGCTTCTCTGCACCCGCTCCAGCCCCTCAATCACTTTCTTCAAGTGAGGGGCCCACAACTGTCCCCAGTACTCAAAGGGAGGCCTCATCAGTGCCCAGTACAGGTGAACAACTGCTATGATTAAAACATCTCTTGATTTCTTAGGCAAATCTCTTGGAGTAATTTGAGTTTGGCTCATAAAAAAACAGGAACCTATCAAAAGTAGCAAGTGTTTGTGAGAGACTGATTAATTTGAATCTATTCAGGGTAGATTAAATGTACTCGGGTAGATTAAAATTAGATAATCACCAGCATCATCTTTGTAATTTGTAAGTTCTGAATTGCTCCAATCATTGGCTGCTGTAGCATTGCAGGGGACAGAAGGATCCATGTGGATTGTCACTTGCAGTAAAAATATGGGTCTGCTTTTACTTTGAGAGGGCAGCAGGGACAATGTGAGCAGCAAAAGCTGAGCTCCTGGGCTGATACATTAGTGAGATAGAATTTGATTTGGGCTAGAGAGCAGGGTAACGTTTCCCTGAATGCATTTCCAGCAAGGGCAGGTTAAGTTATCCCCTGTTCCAATGCAGTATTATAGAGGGGTTCTCCTTCCCCTCTACTCTGCCCTCCTGAGACCACATTTGGAGCCTTGTGTCCAGTTCTGGGCCCCTCAGTTCCAGAAGGACACAGATCCAGCACAGAGCCACAAAGATGCTGAAGGGAGTGGAACATCTCCCTGAGGAGGAAAGGCTGAGGGAGCTGGGACTCTTGAGCTTGGAGAAGAGGAGGCTGAGGGGTGACCCCGTGACTGTTGATCAATGTGGAAAGGGTGTCAGGAGTGAGAAGCCAGGCTCTGCTCAGTGGCACCCAGTGCTAGGACAAGGGGCACTGGGTGCCATCTGGAACAGAGGAGGTTCCACATGAAGATGAGAAGCAACTTCTTCCCAGTGAGGGTGCCAGAGCACTGGCAGGGGCTGCCCAGAGAGGGTGTGTAGTCTCCATCTCTGGAGACGTTTCAAACCCGCCTGGCCTGTTTCTGTGCAACTGGATCTGCTGTGGCAGGGGGACTGGACTGGGTGATCTTTTGAGGTCCCTTCCAATCCCTAACACTCTGTGATTCGGTGAGCATTTGTCATTAGCATTTTCTTAGTTATTTGTGGGACTGTTGGAGTGTGGCCAAATGGTCCCAAGAGGGAAGTTCAGGGTTTGTAAATGAAGCCATCAGAGTGCGGCTGATGTTGTGGAGTAGGCTGTAGAGGCAAACAGGAGAAAAGGCTATAATGTAGCAGGGACAATTAAATTATGGACAATAATAAGGTTCATGTTGTGATACATGTAATTACTTTTGTTTAAATATCATGGCTTGATATATTAGGTTTGAGGTTATGACAGAGAGGGAATTTATGTATCTGAGTTTTTATGCATCACTGAGAGTTCTTTATTCCCTCTGGACCACAATTATAAAAATAAATCTATATAATTGCCTTAGGAAAAAGACTCCTGGAATCACTTAGGAGGAGTTGCCTGAGGTTCTGTGGAGGCAGCTGAGTTACAGGAGACACAGGGGAGCGGCTTTCAGACATAACTTTGTGCACACTCGAGCCATGCAGTTGGTGCCGTTTGGCTTTTCCGCTCTGTATTTCAGGGGATCTGCACTGCTTTGGTCCTAAACTTCAACTGGTGTCCAGCAGGTACAATTCATACATTCATAGAACGGTTCAGGTTGCAAGAGACCTCAGGGATCATCTAGTTCCAACCCCCCTGCCATCAGCAGGGGCACCCCCCACTACACCAGGGTGCTCAAGGCCCCAGCCAGTCTGGCCTTGAACACTTCCAGGGAGGGGGCAGCCACAACCTCCCTGGGCAACCTGGTCCAGTGTCTCAGGACCCTCAGCATGAACAATTTCCTCTGGACTTCCAGTCTGAACCTCCCTTCTTCCAACTGGAAACCATTCCCCCTGCTCCTACCACTCCAAGCCCTTGGAAACAGCCCCTCCCCAGCTTTCCTGTAGCCCCCTTTAGGGACTGGAAGGCTGCTCTGAGATTTCCCCAGCGTCTTCTCTTCTCCAGGCTGAACAGCCCCAACTACCTCAGCCTGTCCCCATAGGAGAGGTGCTCCAGCCCTCCGCTCATCCTCCTGCCCTCCTCTAGACACATTCTAATGTTAGATACAGCTTGTGAAAGCCGTGTTCCCTGAGGCTGAGGCATTTAAGACTGGTTTAGCCCTCTGAACTGCACTGCTTTTTCCCCAAACAAGAAGGAACACTCCTCATTTTCAGTTTGGGGTGTTTTCAGGTGGTCTGTCATGCAGCAGTCATTTACACGAATGACTGAGCAGCTTGTTGCAGATGCCTCAGTTTCCTCAGTTAGCAGGCAGAGTGGCTGAAGTCCGATCAACAGGAAGAGAAACTGTCATGTGCTTTACATGGGCACATTTTAATGTGAAGAGATGTACGAACAACACTACTTCCCCGGCCTTCTAGTAAAACTCTGCTGTCGTGTGCTTTGTAAAACTACTGCTGGGTAAATAACATGGAGCCTGCTTTCTGTGCTGGCTTAGCAATGCGGCCCTGTTGTGCCGAGAAGCGCTTAGGGTTTATCCACTTTACAGAACAGCAAAGGAAGGCATGGCGAGGCTCGATTATAGATGCTTCGGTGACTAAAGGAGCTGGTTTTGTTTGACACGCTGGTACTCCCAGTGTAGCCAGAGCTGCCTGCTCAATATTTTGTTTACTCTGATGTGCATATTTAGCAGAAATGGGAGTAATAACATTCAGTGGGAGCATTAAAGAATATCTCTACGTACTCCACTGAGCCCCCAAGGCCCTCATGTCGTTGAGTTAAAAATACCATGCTGGGTCATGATGGTGGTGCATTTTATTTTCTAATCTCATAAATCTGCATAAAGCTCTGTGGATCTCAGTATTGCTGTCCTGTGGAGAAGGGGCGTTGGGGGACATCCATGGCAACGGCTTGCCCGAGGTCACTGTTACATAGGCAGGACTAAGTAGGTTTTTCTGTCTTGATCAGTGAAAGGCACTGTGAGGCAGTCACTGTGAGATGGGTTTAAAGTCTTTCTTGTTAATGTCTTGGCTAGTGAAGTGTGGAAGTAGTGTGGCCAGCAGGACTGGAGAAGTGACAGTTGCCCTGTACTCAGTACTGGTGAGGTCACACCTTGAGTACTGGGTTTGGTTTTGGGCACCTCAATTGAAGAAGGACATTGAGGGGCTAGAGTGCATCCAAGGAAGGGCTATAAGGTCAGTGAGGGGTCTGGAGAACAAACCTCGTGAGGAGCAGCTGAGAGAGCTGGGGCTGGTTAGGCTGAGGGGAGACTCACTGTAGGCCTAGAAGAGCAAATGGCCTCAGGTTGCAGCAGGAGAGGTTTATGTTGGACATTTCTGGTGACAGGACAAGGGGCACTGGGTGCCAGCTGGAACAGAGGAGGTTCCCTATCAATATCAGAAGGATCTTCTTCCCAGGGAGGGTCCCAGAGCACAGGACCAGGCTGCCCAGGGGGGTTGTGGAGTCTCCTTCTCTGGAGATGTTCAAGACCCTCCTGGCTGTGTTCCTGTGTGACTTGGTCTGGGTGATCCTGCTGTGGCAGGGGGATTGGAGTGAGGATCTTTTGAGGTCCCTTCCCATCCCTAAGGATTCTGTGGTTCTGTGATTAGGAATAATGTCTTTGACAAAAAGGGTTGTCAAGCCCTGGAGCAGGCTGCCTGGGGATGTGATAGAGTCACCATTCCTGCAAGTATTTAAAGTCGAGCAGATGATGTGCTGAGGGACATGGTTTAGTGGTGACCTGGCAGTACTGGCTTAACAGTTGGGCTTGATTAACTTCAAGGTCTGTCTCTTCCAACCAAAACCATTCTGTGATTCTGTGAGCAGTGTCTCTTCCTGTCTGCTGCTGCTGCTCCTGCTCTTCCCTTTCATACACTGAGTTTGTTGTTGAAATGCACTTTAACTTCTGCAAGATCTGTTGGTAAAAGGGGGAGTTGATCAGACTCCTTCTGCAGAGTTTGTCCATGAAGTTGCTCTCAGCTGCTGTCATGGAAGGTGGAAGTGCAAATGAAGACAGAGAGAGAGAGGTTTCAGTGATCAGACCGAAGCTCATTTGGGTGGAGGGTAGCACAAGAACTAGATGTTTTGCCATCAGTTGAAACTCAAACCCAGAAGACCCTAATTCTTTATTTCCCACTTGATTTTTACTTCTTTTTTCTTTCATCTGAGAAAGATTGACTCTTAGAACCTCTGAGGCTACTGCAGGACTGTGCATAAAGCTGAGCAAGAGCAACCCTGTCTCTTTCTACAGCCTCATAGTTTACAATTGAATCATTTTCTTCCCAGATTTGTCATGCATATTCATACACAGCTTGTTGGCCGCGGATCTTACAGAAAAGGGTAAAATGCATTGCAGTGCTGGATCTCACTTATTGATGAGAGCAGTAATTCAGTTTGCTGGGGATGATTCATTACGGTTCTGTAACCTCTGTGAACCTGGAGCCAGGAGCGAGACTGCCCTGATTATGAATAACATCAGTGCAGAGGGCTTGTAGACTACACTGGCAGCCCCTCGGATTCATTGCAGCAAGGATATGACCTTATGGTATCCTCCTAAGGACTGCTTGAGCCTGTGGCAGGCCCCACACTGGCTCCTGGCTGTCCCGTCTTTGTGCTCAAGCCAGCAAATGAGTGAAGCTGTCTGGGTTTGTTTGCCAAACTACTGGTTTTACTAGTTGGAGAATTAAAACCAGATAGAGGAAATGAGGAAGAAGATGCATTGCGTGTCCAAGATCTAGACGAAATATGCTTTGGGGTTAGGGCCAGCAGTAGGGGTAGGCTCTACTCAGGGTTTCTACTCTGTAATCTGGTCACATACAGGCAGCTCATCTTCTGCGATACGTCCTGCCATGACTTCCAGCAAAGGGAATAAAAGAACAAAGGCAACAGATGAAACAAATCCCACCGTGGATCTCACCCGTATCCCAAAGCACAGGGCGTGTTGTAGCTGGGGTTTTCAGTGCACATCACTCTTGACTCTTGTTCTGATGGTTATAATAATTCTGGATCTAAAAATTGCTGGAGAATTCTAGCTAGGGAAGTAGAACAAAGCTACTCAGATACGCCTTGTAGTTGTAGGAAGAAGTTTGGTCTCTATTTATCCCCCTGGGCCTGAGATCAGAGAGCAAGGAGCCTAGCCATGGAGCAGACTGTAGGTGGGAGAAGTCATGGCTGTGAAAGACGTGAAGGAGAGAAAAAACTCAGGTAGATATGAGCGGGGTGGGAGAGGGGGGAGTGAAGTGTACTTTAGAAGGCCCTGGTCAGCACAGTGGCCAAGCTGGACTTTCTGGAGGTGGTGTTTGACTGTTGCTAAGCACTGCGCTTATTAGCAAGGCAGAGGAGGAGGGGACAGAAGCAGTGATCCATCCTGAGGTAGTGGAAGGAGGCAAGGACAGGAGTTCTGCCTGGATGGGTAGGACAGCTATTACTGAGGGGGCATGTCAGGCTGCAAGAAGTGACTGCAGCTGAGCAGCTTCCTTGGGAAGTCATGACTTCTGCTGATAGCAAGAACACAGCCACAACAGGAGCAACCTGTGCTATGAAGCTATGAAAGAGAAGGAAGACTCTTCATTTGAAGAATGAAGACTCTAGAATATTCTTGAGCTAACTGAGGTAAAAACAAACCCCAAACCTTCAGCTACCTGAGAGGATGCTGCATTGTTCAGGTCTGAAGCTGCTTTTTAACTGCAGTGTGATTTAAGAATCTTAATTCTTCAACCTAGACATGTTTGTTTCTTTTTCCTTTTCAGCTCTATCGTCCACTTCTGAAAAGATACGCTGAGCTTGAGCAGCAGGTTAGCTACAACCCAGCCTCTTCGTGTCTTGCAAAATAGAAGCAAACAACATTTCTAAGCTGGCTGAAGAGTGGACTCCCGAGGAGAAGATCAGAAGAGATTTGCTCAGAATTTACTGGAGTAATTTCAATCATTTGGTTCCTCTTTGCAGCCAATTAATTTTTAAATGTCTCTGTTTAAGTGTGTTGGTGGAAAAAATTGCATTGTAATTAAAAACCCAATTAAAAAAGCATCGTGTTACTCTCTGTGTTGGTGACTTTAATTATTCTTAGGTTCTTTCAGCTCAGACTTGTTGCTTTGGAATAGCTGCATGACAGAGTCAAGTCTCTAGTAGATGCTAATTATAGAATCCTTAGGGATCAGAAGGGACCTCGAAAGATCATCCAGTCCAATCCCCCTGCCACAGCAGGATCACCCAGACCAAGTGGCACAGGAACACAGCCAGGCGGGGCTGGAACATCTGCAGAGAAGGAGACTCCACAACCCTCCTGGGCAGCCTGTTCCAGTGCTCTGGGACCCTCCCTGGGAAGAAGGTCCTGCTGATATTGATAGGGAACCTCCTCTGTTCCAGCCTGCATCACTCTACCCATCTCCACGTGACTAGCACGCTGGCCTCTGCGTACCTGTGTAGCACAGTGTCTTAACTCCACAACTTCTCCTGCTTAAATCTTTTGAATCTATGTTTTTGTCAGTGTTTATATCATCGCCTACATGAAACCAACAGACAGCAAATGCCATCTTTCTTTAATGTGCTGAGGAGGTTTGTGATGTGAAGGCTGATGAAAGTCTTTAAAGACTCCCTGGGATCCTCAGAGAAGGGGAATTCTTGTTGCATGACACTAGGGCAAGTCTGTTGTGTGATAAAACACGGTGTGGTTGGGTTTTGTAAGCAGTGGGAAGCACAGAGGCCTTGTGCGGTACAGACACCACCGCAGCGTTGTACTTGACATTGGTTTCGTAGCAAAGGAAGGTTTGCGTGTCTCTTCAAAAAGCAGCTGGTTCATCTGCACACCAGCCTGGGCTTACTCTCTTTTCTTTTCCTCCTTCAAGTGGACTTCATGCTGAGTGTGACTACAGAAGTAGGGCTCTGCTCCCAACAGGCCACGGAGGTCACTGGTTTTTATCCTGCCACTAGACCGTTTCTTTCTTGGAGATCTTGAGCAGAACTGCTCACTGCTCTTTCATTTCAAATGTTTTAGTCCAGATTAAGTAATCTCTAGCTGAGAAAATCTTCAGAGGAAATACCTGCCAGGATATCTCCCTACAGAGATGAGGGCAAGTCACAGAATTGGAGTGAACATCCTCAATCGCCCTGTGCAAGTGGGAGCACGTGTCGCTCCCTTAGGATAGCATTTCTTCCGGGAATAAAGCAGATTTGTTCAATGCAAGTGACTGAAGCCTTTCTTCCCTTCCCACGGAAGTTGTTCTGTGTCTCAGGAACAAGCCAGGGAATTGCAGGAATAAGAGTATCTCTGTAGTGAGTCCTTAAGAGCTGGATTGTGCCCCTGCTGTAGCCGGGTGACTCAGATTCGCATTCTCTGCATTACAGCGGCATCGGAGCTGTTGTTACCGTGTCTGCCGTGAGGATGGGAGCCCTTTGCCATGACTCACCTCTGGAGTGGCAGGGGAACGGGCACGTTTCTCCTTTGCTCTCCCTTTTATATGTTAAGTGCTTCATTTATGAGTAGGAACGATGCCTTCTTTTTGTTCACAAGCGAGTAATTCTATCTCCTCCTGATTAGTAGCATGATTACTCAGGAAGGTCAAGAATTACACTTCCGAATTTTTCAAGCAGGCTTCTTTGAAGCAATTGCTTTAAAAGGTGGCATTGCAAATACACATCCATCTCTTTTATGTGCTTATTATTCTGGGTCCCAAGGTGCAGTGCTAAAACGTATAATACTTCTCCCAGGCCTCCAGCGTCAGCAGTTGCTTTGTCATTGAGCAAGGCTGTAGAGAAGGATTCATTAACGCGGGTTAAACAATGCCTACTAGTTTAAGCAGATTGCCATCATCATTAGTCTTTAGTTCTCCCTGGTTACTGGTTTGACATCAAGATTAACCACGAGGCAGGAGCTCCGAGAGGATTTTTTTAAGCTTTGTGCAGTTTTAGTGTTGATTTCTGGGGTTGCTCGTTGGGCTCTCTGAGGTGAGAAGACTGATGTCTCTCGTAGCTTTGTGGTTTTATTCGCCTGTGAATTGGGAGGCTCTGGGTCAGTTTTTTACTCAGATGAAGCAGGTTAAATCTTACATTTCCTCGCTCACACAGCAAATATTAGGACATTTCTAGGTGATACACGGGCTCCTCACAGAGCGTAACGTGGTGCTAGCACCGTATCATCCAGATGGTTTAACTGCTTTCTGGGTCTGAGCTCTTCTCTGAGTAGGGAAAAGGAAACGCCTTGTCCATTGGGCTGGGTTGGGGCTCTCTGATGTGTTCCTCCTTAGCATTAATACAGGGTAGCTGATGCAGTGTGAGCTTGCTGCAGGAATCCCAGAGAAAAGAGTCACATGTAGGCTCTGAAGGGCCAGGAGTTGAGCACCACTGAATTATAGTATTGCCGTGGTGATGGGTTTATTAGGGCTGGCCTCTGAGGAACAGTCTGGAGCAGAAGAATTTATAGACAAGCTCTTTTTTTCCCCAGCTTACCAAAGTTTCAAATGTTCACCGACTAGTGTCAGACAGAGTAAGACTCAATAAATCTCCCTCTTCATGGTTCTTGGAAGAAATGCTGCTCTAAAACTTCCACCACCCTTTTCTTTTAGCCTTTCCAGGAATGCACATCAGCCTGCCAAGGAACCGCAGGCTTCTTCCTCTCGCATGCACATCCCTTTAAAAAAGCCTCCAGCGACAGAAGGATCTGCTGCCCTTTGGTTTCCAAAATCCCCTGGTTTTTGCCAGCTTGTCTACCTTATGTTTTTCTGGTTGTCTGGATTAGAGAGGTTACTGACTTAATTAACAACTTAGCTAACAGAGAGCTAAAGGCAAGCCAATGTCTTCTGCCTCAACGTATTTGATGGAGGTTGATTCCCTCCCTCCCCTGTCAGTGACCTTGTTCTTCTTCAAGGTGAGCAGAGAGGCCTCCCCATCTTGTCTAGATGAAAGGTTAACTCCTGAGTTTAAAGACCTGTTGAGCTATTCCCAGTTTAGACTAATCTGTTAGAAAATTGATCTCATCTCATGGAAAAAAACACCTTGATTGCTGCAAGGAGTTTGTTCATCACTGTCTAACCTGCAGCTCCCGTCCTGCATAAGCAAAGCCACTTGTAGCTTGGCAGGAAGTCACAGGCAAAGTCAAAGCAGCTTCCTTAGCTCGATGGCCCTGTGCCCCTACCAGTCTATCACAGCTGCACTGGATTCACCCCCAAGCTCTTGGTGTAACCACGACCCAACGACAAACAGTTTTCTTTGCTGCCTAAAGTCTTTCAAGTCTTGTGTGGAAACAAACAGGGAAAGATGTTTGCTTCTTCTTAAGGGATCAGCCTGAGAGAGCCAGAGCTCTGATTGAATAAGTAATGTACTGAAAAAAGTCTGTGCTCCGTCGGTGCTTTAATAAGTAATTGAGCTGAGTACCACTGCGTGCCAGCCCAGTGGGACCTTTTTGTTGTTCAGCTTGTTTTTCCTTTGCAGTTGCAGCTACTACCAGAGATCACAGAGCAGTGCAGTGAACGATGTGGATCTAAAGCCACAGAAAGCCAAAGAGGAACTTCTCAACAAATGATTTGTTTTATCTATACTTCCATTACCTTGGTCCTCAGGCTGCTGCGTTCACGTTAGGGGCTGTGTGAAGAAAAGAGTGATGTTTAAGACAACAAACAAGCTGCTCTGCTCCCGTGCAAATGGGATACAAAACAGTATCTGCAGCAAACAATCTATATGAAGGGGTTGGGGACTGACCTGGTGGAGAGCAGCATAGGAGAAAGGGACCTGGGGGTCCTGCTGGCCAGCAGGATGGCCAGAAGCCAGCCAGGAAGGCCAGTGGCATCCTGCAGTGAATTAGGAGGGGGGCGGTTAGGACACTAAGACAGGTTCTCCTCCCTCTCTACTCTGCCCTAGTGAGACCACATCTGGAATCTTGTGTCCAGTTCTGGGCCCCTCAGTTCCAGAAGGACGCAGAGCTGCTGGAGAGAATCCAGCACAGAGCCACAAGGATGTTGAAGGGAGTGGAGCATCTCCCTGATGAGGAGAGGCTGAGGGAGCTGGGTCTAAGAGACCCAGGAGCTTTTCTGAGGAGCTTGGCAAGGCTGTCCCAGGGAGGTGGTGGAGTCCTCATCCCTGGAGGTGTTGAAGAACCGTGTAGCCATGGTGTTTCATGCCCTGCTTGAGTGCCAGCATGGAGGGGGTCAGGTTGTGTTTGTCAGTCTCTCAGGGATTGAGGTTTTTTTGTTAGTGTGGGGATGGCTGGACTCAGTGACCTAAGAAGTCCTTTCCAGCCAGAATTGTTTTGTGATTCTGTGATGCTGTGATCTCTGAAGTCACTTTTTCACTAACTTGCCTCATCCACTGCTGTGCCAGCCTGCCTGCTGGAACAACTGGGGATGTTATTAATTGCACACAGTGTTTCTCGCTCTACACTCTTTAGATGACAGGTATCTGTGGCTGTGTTCTTAGTTAAGATGCCGTAATTAGCTCTGTTTTCATTTGCTGTGTTGTGCCTTAGTACTCTGCAATGCATCTGTCTGCTTGTTTCTCTTTCAGCATCTTGTCAGCCAAACAGAAGCCTCGGGTCACTCGGGTGTGGCAGTCCTCAGACCAGCATACACATCTGTGTCTGCTCTCCTGTGGATTCCTGTAATCAGAGGAGAGGAGCACAAGGGAGAGCAGTGTCTGGCTGTTGTTCATCTTATGGCAGATGTCTACGACAGATCAGGTGATTTGTCTCTCGAGTGAGCCAGTTCTCCCTGCTGAGTAGAGAGGCAGTGGTGTGGAGGACGGAAGAAGCCGGTTTTCCTTCTTATGCCAGAACTCCTGAAGACTTGATTGAAAGCCGCCCTCAGCTTCGGAGACAAGATTTGTCCCCAGTTACTGCTGCACAACCAGAAAACTTTCTTACTCCACGACTGCTCTGTTTGTGCAGTCAAATCCATGAGACTGACCTCTCCATCTCCCTTCAGGCAATCCTGTCCGTGCACCTACATGGAGAGATCCAGCAGACATAGGTCAGGAGCTCTGTTACTTGCATTCTTGCCTTTTGTCCTTCTGTTGCATGCCCTTGCTTGTGTTTATCCCTTCCAGCTGCACTCTTTGAGGCATTTGTGTTGTGCCTGCAAGCTCAGTACCCCGGTTCAGTGAAAGACAGCTCTCTTAAGACTTAGACAAGCATTGCACAGGAAAACAAAGGTCTGCTCAACTTGCTGTTCAGAGACAATATTTACTCTTTGAGTGACATGTATGCACTACCCTCTTGAAACTTCAGCTCTTGTCCAGATCTGATAAGTCCTGCTGTATTGGAAGTTGGAATTCTGCTTAAAATAGAGTTGAAGCCAGGCTGCAGAACAGGAGGACTTAGCACAGAAATAGAGCTGCTTCTTTACTGAGGTCTTCCATCCTAAAACAAGTTGCAGAAAACGAGAAGCTAAGGATTCTCACAGGACTTTGATATCACAGCTTGTGCCTCCTGAGAGCGTGTCTTCACGCTGCTGCCATAGCTTGTTAGGATAGGATGGGACATGGCCCTGTCGCTCCTGGTGGAATTTCTTTGCTGGATTCCTGCCCTGTTTGAGGACAGTCGCATGTGGCAGCAATGCCCTTTTGATCAAGGAACAGATTGCTGGAAGCTGACAGTGCCTGCCTCTCATTTCTCCTTCTCATTCCAATTATTCTGTTGTTGTCCCTGAGAAGAAACACCTACTGGAGCAGCAGAGGGAAGAGAAGACACTGAGTGCAGCTAATCCAGGTTGTGATTTAGCCAGTTCGACTGAAGGAGTAGCAGGGTGCCCAGGTGGCCAAGAAGGCCAACAGCATCCTGGCCTGGATCAGGAACAGCATGGGCAGAGGGAGAAGGGGAGTTCTTGTGCCCTTGGACTCGGCCCTTGGGAGGGCTCATCTCGAGTCCTGTGTTCAGTTCTGGGCCTCTCATGATAGGAAGGACAGGGAGATGCTGGAACGGGTCCAGAGCAGAGCTGCCAAGCTTGTGAGGGGTTGAGAGAACNAACAAAGAAGCTGCATTTCAAGCTGCTGTGCAAGCAGGTTCTTTTGGCTCAGAAGATACAGCCATTGATTTCTCTTTGATTCCGTGTTTGCAGCAGAGCAGACTCTTCCAAAAGCCTTTCAGCACAGACTCATTTTATTGTTTGCCCAGTGAATGGAGATGTTTCACGCTGATCTGTGTTGTGTGTGAGTTTGGCATGCTCTGCGAGTGGACCGGTTAAACAAGTGTTGCAAACAGCACCTGCCTTTTGGTAGCCAGCCCTCATCGGCCATGGCCTTCCACAGCACAATAGATGAGTGACTGGTTCCTGTAAAGACCAGACTACATCTCTGCAAATTCCTTTCTCTCCTGGCCCAGAAATGTTGCTGTAGCTCAGAGTCACTGGCCAGGTGGTGCTGGGTTGTCTATAACATGAGCATGTTGGGGTGAGGGTTGCTGATGTTGAGCCAGATTGTCTAGGTGAGAAAGCACTGAGGTGAGACCAGACAGGTAATTTATATCAAGTTCTGCATTTTGTAATTTATAGTCTGAATCTTTAAATGACAAAGTAGATTAACTTTCTCACATGAGTGATAATAATGTGTTTAGGGGGAGGGAGAATGCATCTGGACTGGGAAATTGCTTGGTGAGAGGACTCAAGTACTTTCTTCTGGTCTGATGCATCTTGTTTTTTTCCTCTACAGCAGCCCAGGACCACAGGAGATACAGAAACTGCTCCCTCCCTGAGCTTCCTGCAGCCACCAACACTGGCCTGCAAACCGGGGCTTGAGGTCAAACCCACCAGGCAGAGAGAGGTAGGTAGCACCCAGAGCAATTTGCTGTCTATGATGTGCTGTTGTTTAGAGGATGTTGTCCAAGTGTGAGCCAAATCCTTTGCACCCATCACTTTTGGTTGAACATGGAGCTGCGTTTAGGGGCTGAGTTGTGGTCCCTCTTGGACCTGTAGCAGACTCGGAGCTCAACCTTCTGCAGAGGCAGAGGAGGTGGAAGATTTCAACATCCTGGTTTTTTTTATGTGTGTGTATGACCTGGTCATGAGGAAGGTGAACAAAGACCCAGCCTGGGAGGGCATTTGGAAATCTGCTCTCCTGAGCTCAGGAAGGAACAAGTGGGGAAGAGGGCTGATGCATAGATCAGGAGAAGGGAAAGGCTGTGCTAGGAGAGAAGACTAAAAGCTTAGCTTGTTTTGCCTAGCAAGTGGAAGCTGTGAGGTGAAACCATTGCTCCTTGGAGATGAAGAGCAGGGGAAAAGCCGTTCAGGCCAAAGGACAATGTTGGCGGACGAGCAAGCGGCACATTCTGACTGCGGATGAATTTGAACGTACTCCTAGTTAGGAGTAAGTGAGGTGGGGGTGAGGTTCTGAACGACCTTGTGTGCTCAGTGTGTGTGTAGCCAGGAATACAGAGCCCCACACCTGCCGCATGACATTTGGCAGGGCTGGAACAGGGCATCACAAATCCTGTGCTGAAAACCGCGTTTGGTTTGGACTAGTAGTGACCTTTAGAGAAGCTGTTGTTTGCCATGTGGACACAGCAGGGTTTCACACTTGACCTCTTCTGAATTTCCTCCTTGACTGTGTTTGCTTTGTGGGAAGGAGCTGGTATGGAAAGGACAGATAAAGAGAAAGCTTCCACCTCTCCCCTTCTTCAACTTGGGCCATGTAATAGCTCAGTTTGCTATCAGTTTGCTGGGCTGCTCCTTCACAAACAAAAGGAATTTACCCCAAGGCAACTGTTCTTCCCCTAGACCCCTGCAAAAGGAAGTGAGGTTTAATTAGCATTTTAAAGTGGACAGCCTTGAAGTTAATGATATTCAATAAAGAAAAATTGTTTTAACCTTATTTGAACTTTTCAATTTACTTATTAGAGGCCATCTGTTATATTTTAAGCAAGAGCACTGGGAGCTAAACTCTCAGATTGTCAAATGAGCTTTTAACTGGCTAAGCAGAAGGGAAAGAACAGGCTGCCTTAAATGAGCAATTAGGCTGGGTTTTTCTTCAATTCCTCACTGTTGTGTCAAAAAGCAAATGGTCACCCGTTTCAAGCAACAGTCGAGTTGTGACAGTGACATCTGTTTTTGCAGGTGCTGAGGGGTCCTGGGGAGTGTCACTCGTGCTCAAATGTCAGATATGACCCAACGTGGTTGAAATTCAAAAAGCTAAAAGCCAGATGAAAGTGGGGAGGGGTGTGAAGGGGAAGGATAGTGATTTCTATAAGTGAATCATCAGAGAAAGGGAAATGGGAATGTATTGATTTGCTGCTGGTTGGCCAACCTAGTGACAAAGGGCATGAAAAAAGCTGAGGTGCTCTTTATCTTTGTCATTACTGGCACAGTCTGATGTCAGGCTTCCTTATCTCTGTACCTAGTGGCAGAATTTAGAGGAGACAGGTAGTACCTGTAGCAGAGGAGAATCAGTTGAGGATCTATCGAGGCTAAATGGGCATAGAGGGATGCATGGGACCGGACGAGATGTGTTTGAGGATGCTGGTTGATGTAGTTGTGAGACTGCTGTCTATCATGGAAGGTCCTAAATGTCTAGGAAGGGAGCACTTCAGAGTATGAGGGATCCAAGAAAACTGCAAACTGGTCATCTTCACCAGGTCACAGAGCAGATCTCCCTGGGGGACTTTTCCTGGCTCATAGAATAATAGAATCTTAGAATCACCCAAAGATCATCTAGTCTAACACCCTTGCAGTGAGCAGAGACATCTTCAAGATCCTTAGATCGGGTTGCCCAGAGCAGCCTTGTTGAGCCTCACCTTCAGTATCTCCAGGAATGGTGCCTCAGCCATCTCCCTGGGCACCCTGTTCCAGTTTCAACCCCCCTCCTGCTAAAGAACTTCCCATTATCCAGTTTAAGCGAAGGACAGGAGCTCGTGGCTGAATGCAGAGGCCAGATATCCATTGATTATCATGGGAAGTTTGACTCCTAAGCCTGGTTTTCTTAAGTGTGAGCAGGTTCCCACCATACATCTGGGAGTTTTTTCCTACCTCTCTGAGGCCAGTGAGAGCCTTTGGCAGGGCAAGAGGCAAACCTCAGTCTTCCAGGTCTTGTAAGATTAATTTAAATGCTGAGCCACCCTTTATTCCTCCTGGAGAGTTGGGAAGAGAAAGCAAAATGTGTTCCCTGAAAAATCTTGGGGGATCCAGTAGAGCTGCTGCTGTTGGCCTGGATTTGGGGCTGTACGTTCATGTATGGATGTTCATAATCCCTCTGGATTTAATACTAGATGCACTGCTGTTCACCTGAGCAGAGGCTTGAACCCTGGTCTCTGGGAGATCTGGCTGCTGTGGCTTTAAGGTTACTGCACCCAGAGCGGGGTGGAATAATCCCTTTAATCCCTTTTGCAAACGGATGCAAACGTGGTCGATGCCGTGGGCTGATACCTGTGATTCCCCAGGAACAGCAACTTCAATAGGTACAGCCTGACTCCTCCTGACCTGGGCATTTGAACACCGATCCCACAGTTGTTTGAAAATGTAGAACTTAGTTTCACTCCCGTTTGTCATCTCAGCTGAAGTCAGGCTGGAGTTGATGTCTTGTGAGTACCCAGATTCCATAGGGGTTGAACCCACCAACCCCTGCTGACGCCAGGCTTGCTCCTCAGCCAGCTGCTGTTCTCTGGTGAGTTATAGTGACAGAAGGAAGAAGAAATGAGCCAAACAAAAGAAACAGGGCAGAAACGTAAACTAGATCACGTTGATTCACAACAGCACTTGATCATCAGTGAGAAAACCCCCAGTAAAGCAAACGAACGGTGAAGTATCTGTAGCGCTGAAATCCAGCTGCCAAGGGTGTTATTGTAAAAAACAGCCATGGGTGCTGCTCGTTTGCTGGGAGCCCTGAAGCTGGATGTGCGTGCAATAAAATACCTCTTAGAAAACCTTAATACCTTCTACAAAGCCTTGCTTTTGTGTCCTTCCAACCTTAAAACGCCAGTCTGTGTTCAGATCTATAGAGAAGAAAAAACCCCCCACCCCCTCCGACCCACCAACCCGCAACTTGAGGTGACTTTTGTTTTAAGGGTGTTTGAAATTTACAGCGGAGCCGGCTCAAATGCTTTTCATCAAAGTACCAAAGTTTCATGCTGTAATTAATGGCAAGTGCTATCTAACGCAATAAAACACCATCATTTGAGTGTTCTTACAAGACTATTTATGGCTGGATATTGAAACTGATAATGATTCTGCCATTTGTCCTCATAATTTATTATTCCAAGGAGAGGCAAGTGGTGTTCAGGGTTCACGATCCGTTTTATGGAAAGAGTGCTGAATTCAGCTTTTTATGGGTGCAGATGACAGGGTTTGGCGCTCTCTGGAAAATGGGCATGTGGCAGCGAGTGCCCACCCCGCTGAGAGGTCAACACGGGGCTCTTAATGCTCTTTCTTAGAGAGCCTGGCTGTGTGATCCACTCACAAGTAGCCTTACTGGGGCCAGTGCAGTGACAGCCATCGTCTCAGCCAGATCCCTTGGAGGACTAGAGGAGGATTTTTCTGGAAACTTTCTCCATGGTTTCTGAGCTGGATGATCTCATCAGTCACAGAATCACAGACCATTAGGGATTGGAAGGGACCTCAAAAGAACATCCAGTCCAATCCTGCCACAGCAGGATCCTCTAGATCCAGTCGCACAAGAACAGTCCAGGTGGGTTTGAAATGTCTCCAGAGAAGGAGACTCCCCCTGGGCAGCCCCTTCCAGCGCTCTGTCATCCTCACCGGGAAGAAGTTTCTTTTGGAATTCCTATGGAACCTCCTCTGTTCCAGCTGGCACTCAGTGCCCCTTGTCTTAGCATTGTGTCCTCCTGACACCTGCCCTTTCCATTGTGATCAACAGTCATGGGGTCACCCCTCAGGCTCCTTTGTTCCAAGCTCAAGAGACCCAGCTCCCTCAGTCTTTCCTCATCAGGGAGATGCTCCCTCCCTTCAGCATCTTTGTGGCTCTGTGCTGGACTCTCTCCAGCAGCTCTGTGTCCTTCTGGAATGGAGTAGCCCAGAACTGGACAAGGAGTTTCTTGAAAGTCAGTGCTGAGGCAGCTAGTGGGAAATCAGGGTGAAGTCAGACCTTGGGCTTCTTTGGAACTGCGACCTGAAAAACAGCGATGACCCTTCAGTCTGCCGGCTTCTCAGGTCCAAGAAGACTACAGCTTCCTGGCTTTGCCCAGCCTTCTGTTCCTTTGCTGTGGAGTCAGGTACTGTGCATAAAGATTTGCATTTCCATCAATAGCCCTGGCAGCAGTCTAATGAGTTTCTTGCTGCATTGCAAATAACTTGGAGCGAGTGTGATGCCACAGAAGCAGAGAGCAGGATGTGACCTGTTTTCTTTAGTTTTCAAGAGTTAAGGTCCTCTTCCCCTTCCCTTCCACCTCCCATCATTAATTCTAATCAGCATGTCAAACGGCAAGTCGCTCCTTTATTGGAGGTTATCCATGTCAGGGGAAGTTATGTTTCCATCACTACCTGGGGGCCCATCAGCAGATGAAGATGGAGAGCAGTGACTCAGAATGACTTTGAAGCAATACCCAGCAGCAAGCAAAGACAAGAACATAACCTTAGCTGACGTTTAAAATAACCCGCTCCACAAATAAAACCCTTCTGCTAAATTATGCATCATTTGACTCTTGGCTGTTCTTAAAGGGAAGGGACTGGGCAAGTGTTTTCTGTACGGGCTTCTGCCTTTTCCCCATGCTGGGAGCTGAGTGACAGATGCACACTGATGGAGCATAGTGCATTGATTTTTCTAGCTGCAGTGCTTTATGCTGGAAAGAAATACAGCTTTTAAAACGATGGAGAGCCCCTATTCAGAGAAGAAATGAAAAAGGTGAGGTGTATGGCTGAGCTTTACTGAATGCACCTTAGTTATCCTCTCTGAGTTAAGCACATGCCTAAGTGCTTTGTTGACCAGCATTGATGGCAAGAGCATTTAGCAGTAAGTTAGAGCTGAACCAAGTAATTGCTAAAGAACAAACAAGAAAAATAAGGTAATAGGAGTATTGAGAAAACTCTCTCCCCATTTCGTTAATCTTCAGAAACCAAGAAATAGTGTGTTAACTGCAAAGCTGTTCTCCTAATGGCACTAACACAGGTGCCATTGCTCATGCACTCCTCTCTCCTCTCAGCTGAGGAGCACGGGTACTGAGTTGATAGCTGTCTTCAGCTCTTTGGTTTTACAGCGGCTCTTGTTGGTGTTGCTGTTGTTGTCACTCATCTCACTCTGCTCTCACCATCGCAGCTCCTGTCCAAACAATCCTGAGATCCTGTGGTCGAGTGTTCACCAGATGCATCTTCACTGACCACAGGATTGACCTTGAGCAGTGACCTGCCCTCTGGCTTTCATTTAATGCTTCTTATTAAAAACTTCTAGGGAGAGTTGTAGGGGGAAGATGAGAGGTGTCTCCGATGATTTGGGTAGGAGTCTGTTAGTTTTCTGCTGCAGCTGTGGGTGTGGACAAGCAGGGTGTTGCACTGTTGTGTCAATGTAGATCAAGTCTCATGCTTGCGCTCCTGTTTCTCTTCCTTCTGTCCCCTCTGGAAGTGCCAAACCAGAGAGCACTGCTTGGTTTTATACATCAAGAACTGTCTGACTCCTGCTCTTCCCCTGGGTACCTGCTGTGGTGGGCAGGATACAGGGCTGCATCAGCCTGGTTTGCAGTGCATTTTGCCCAGGCGTGTTTTTAAAGTGATGTCTGATGAAGCTCCTGTGCTGTCTTCATGGCAAGGCTGTATCTCTGTGTAGTTTTCCAGAAAGATTCAAGCATCACACATGTCAAGGAAGCTGTGGTGTGGAAATGGAAATGCCTGTGCAAGGGAATTGGTTTAGTGTTTCTCCTGCACTGCCTCCAAAAATCCTGCTGCTTCTGATGGGAGCTGGTGGTCTGGTTGTAACTCTGATCTTGATCATGGCATTGAGTCACCTCTGTGATGACTTTAGCTCACTGATTCTGCAGTATAGAATCATAAAATCCTTAGGGATCGGAAGGGACCTTGAAAGATCATCCAGTCCAATCCCCCTGCCACAGCAGCATCACCCAGTCCAAGTCACACAGCAACACAGCCAGGCGGGGCTGGAAGGTCTCCAGAGAAGGAGACTCCACAGCCCCCCTGGGCAACCTGTTCCAGTGCTGTATTACCCTCACTGTGAAGAAGCTTCTTAAGGAGGAATCTTGCATCTCGAAGGGAGAAAAGCCATGTTTTTAGAACATGTGGATCAATGAACAGCAATCTGTCCCATGGATAGGCTCAGCTTAGTTTTCAGTGAGCACGTGTCCACTCATGGAGTGACCACTTCATTTAGGATGACATGCAAGAGGCATTTTTAAGGTCCTTAAGGCAATGCAGGGGCTAACCTGCCTGTAAAGGCTTGCATAGATCGTGGCTCCGCCAGCACTCTGTGTTTTCCCCTCTGTTACACTAACCAGCATGGAAGCTGTGTAGCTTCACCCCTTTTGTTTCAGGGGCCAGGTGAATGTCCCAGGTTCTGTGTTACTTACAGGAGAAGAACTGGGTTTGGTAAGATTGGATCCAGCCTAAACCAGAGCTGAGGCAGATCCGTGGTTGGCATTCCTGCTGGTTTTCACTGGAAATGATGCAGAGGAGCACAGGATGAGAGCAATGGGGGATGTAAGAGGTGATAGAGGAGGTATGAGGCCCCAGATTTCCCCCTGCCCAGGCAGAGTCCTTTGGTATTGGACTACGTGGACAAGGAACACTCATGTAGTTACCTGCACAGTACCAGTAGCAAAGTCTACTGTGGCCTTTTGGGACTGGGCCCAGTCCTGTCTCTGGTGGCTGGCAGTCAGCAGCCAGTCCTGGGACAGCCCTGCCACGGGCACCATCCAGGTGCTGCAGGTCGCCCGCATTCCGTGGCCCCATGATCTGACCCCCAACCCCTTTTGTTTGCAAAGCCCTGATTGAGGAGGAGGTTTTGCTCAGTAATGTTTGTGGAAGTGGTCCCAGGCGCTGGGAGGAGACGGTGCTTTCTGGCTTGGAGGTGTTTGATTTCCTCCTGCCTGTGCTCTCTGTTGGCTCCTAGGGTTCAATGATAATGTGAACTGTCAGCCTGAGAAATATGTGAGCCCCTGTTTACCAATTCGTGGAGCAGCTCTGCTCTGATGACACAGCATACATTACCCCAAAGTTCACTGCAGGATGGTGAAGGTGATCGGGAAGGGACGGAAGTTGTTTTTCTTCCAGTGCCTTGAGAGCCAAATCCTAACAGTTGAAATGTTCTTGTGTGTCTGTAGCTGAGCCTGCACCACCAGGGACCGGCTGGGTTAAGAGACCCTGGCTGGTCCTCGCTGAGGGCCTTTTCTATGTAATTCAGACTCTTTAAATGCAAATGTTCCACCCCAGATGTCCCTGAATCTGCTCTCTCTCAGCTCCAAACAGCAACCTATCCAATTACCCAGCACATGCCCTGCGTTGTGCCTGCCTTCACGTGGTGTCTCGTGTGACGGTGGCCCCTGCACCCAGGCATTGGCACTTCTTTGGTGCCAGCCATGCCAGGGCCCCCGATCGTGGGAAATCCCTTTTTAAGCCTCCTCGCCGGGCTGTGCATCCCCCCTGATCTGCCTTGTGCTGCTGAATGTCTTGGGATGCAACTGGCGTGCCATGAGCTGTTGCTGCTTGTGCTAATGAGTTTCATGTCTTGCTACAGGGGATGGCAATTAAAAGGGGCTGATGAGCCTGGGCCCGAGGGCAGGGATGGCCTGAGTGGTTGTGAGGAAAGATACAGTCGGAGGTATTGCGAGGAGTGAGGGAGGGACCAGCTTTTCTTAGAGCATCACACTAGAGGGTGCCAGATTGCTTTCCTCCACACCGCTGCCTTCGCTCGCACTGGTTTGGACAGATTTGGCTTTGTATGGCTTGGTGGCTTCTTCCACCCTTTTACAGGCTCACTGTGTGTGCACAGCCTTGCTGCTAACCGGCTGGCACAGTACTGACCACCTCCAAA
This sequence comes from Upupa epops, assembly GCA_013397515.1. Lineage (NCBI taxonomy): Eukaryota > Metazoa > Chordata > Aves > Bucerotiformes > Upupidae > Upupa > Upupa epops. The sequence continues at coordinate 328,564 of VZRI01002959.1, forward strand.
TCTGTGCTGTGGGTGTGCGGTGCCCTGTGTACAGACTTTCTTGGTCCCACACCCAAAGCTCCTGCCTGGAATTCAGCAGTGGCCAAACAGCAAATTGGGTTGATTGTGGGGTTGACTTGGTAAGAGGAAGCATCCCCGGTCTCTGAAAGGGATGGATGTGTCCAGTGTGCCAGTCTCTGATCCCAGTAACTAGAAGCCCCTTGGAGTCACAGGATCACTGAGGCTGGAAAAAACCTCTGGGCTCATCCAGCCCAGCCCATCACTTAACTTCAGTCACCTAGACCAGGGCATAAGGGCCACAACCAGGCTGTCCTTAAACACCTCCAGACACAGGGACTCCCCCACTGCCCTGGGCAGTCCAGTCCAGGCTCTGAGCACCCTTTCCATGAGGAAGGTCTTCCTAACATCCAACCTAATCCTCCCCTGGCACAGCTTCATGTCCTACCCTCCCATCCTGGTGCTAGTTGCCTGGGAGAAGAGGACAATCCCTACCTGACTACAACCTCCCTCCAGGTAGTTGTAGAGAGGGAGAAGGTCCCCCTTGAGTCTTCTTTCCTGTGAACACCCCTGGCTCCTTCAGCCTCTCCTCATCAGACTTTCCCTCTAGTCCCTTTCCCAGCCTTCAATCCCTTTCTGGAAGTGAGATCAAGAGAGTAAAATTCAAGGTGTTCTCTTCCTTTTTGAACTGAAGAAACCAGTGCCTCTTCTCTTTGGTATCTTCATGCTTCTCTCTAGTCCTGCCAAAGTTTGCAGGCTGGAGCTCCTCATGCTTAAAACAGAAAGGAGAGCGAAAGAGGAACGTGTCCTTATCTTGCCCACCATTGCCATGAGCGGGGATATTTTGGTGGGGGATGCTGGTAGAGCAGGAGGATGCCCAGTGGTCCGTGCCCGAGCACAAACCCTTGTGCGTCTGAGGCTCTGAAAGGGGTCCTGCTCATTGTGATTCCGGTTTCTAACAGCAGATTCATTGTTGGCAATTTTGTTCAGTGGCATCCAATCAATAGCAGACAATAAAATATTATTTCGAGTGGTGTAGACGTTCCGTGAGAACGTGATTGATTGCTTTAATTTCTGCCTTCCTCAGTGTTTTTACTAAGCCCCCGTCTTGATTTCTTTCGTTCTGCCTAGTTCTCTTCAGCATCAGTTGTTAAATAAAGTGACATATTTATTATATCAGCTTTATTTGACAGATTGCAGGGCGACGTATTTGAGATTAATTTTGTCATTTGTAGATGTATGTATATGTGTGTGTGTGGGAAATGAGACATCTCTCTCTATATATACACACACACTGTATAAAACCAGTGTGTGTGAACACACTCCAAGCACAGCTAGAGGTTTAGGTGCTTGACACCCCTTTAACTACCTCAAACTCAATCAGCAGCAAGTAGATTACGGGGTGATCTAAGTGTCCAGGTTCATGTGGCTCCATGTGAAGCTCTCACTGGTCAGAGAGAGTTTAGTTTCTCCCCCCCTTCCTCTGCCCTGGGGAGACCCCATCTGGAATCTTGTGTCCAGTTCTGGGACCCTCAGTTCCAGAGGAACACAGAGCTGCTGGAGAGAGTCTAGCACAGAGCCACAGGATGATGAAGGCAGAGGAGCACCTCCCTGCTGAGGGAAGTCTGAGGGAGCTGGGTTTCTTGAGCTTGGAGTAAAGGAGCCTGAGGGGGGACCCCACGACTGTTGATCACTATGGAAAGGGTGGGTGTCAGGAGTGAGAAGCCAGGCTCTGCTCAGGGGCACCCAGTGCTAGGACAAGGGGCACTGGGTGTCATCTGGAACAGAGGAGGTTCCACATCAAGAGGAGAAGCAACTTCTTCCTGGTGAGGGTGCCAGAGCACTGGCAGGGGCTGCCCAGAGGGGGTGTGGAATCTCCTTCTCTGGAGACATTTCAAACCCACCTGGCCTGTTTCTGTGCAACTGGATCTAGGTGATCCTGCTGTGGCAGGGGGATTGGACTGGATGATCTTTTGAGGTCCCTTCCAATCCCTAACGGTCTGTGGTCCTGTGTTTCTGTGAATCAGATGGCTGCAGAGGCAGACCACACGAACACTTCTAGTTTTCCATGTTTGACAGGTTAAACAGACCACCGCTGAGAAGAGCTGTATTCAGACAGGCCCTAAAGGGTTGTGTGTGAGGGTTTGATGTGTTCCACAGAGATATTTCAGAAATACCTGTAAAACTATCACGGAATTTTTGGGAACTCTTTCTGGTAGCCTTCAGTTCCTCATGGGGCACTTAGGTTCCTGATGTGCACAGGGCATGGAGGTAAAATCAGGCACTTTGGGTGCTGTATATTGACCCAATCTATTTATCCTATGTAAGGATACAGGCTGTGAGATTTAATGTGGCTCCTAAATTGCACCTAAATGAGCTCTTTCTGCCCATAAATACTGCTTGGCTTTCAGTTAGTTGCCCTAACAGTCAAACTCAGGAATGCAGTGTCTTGAGGAACATGGCAACTGCTTCCAGCTTTAGCTGGTTGAGATATTGGGCTGTAAATCCTGCTTCTGGTGGAGGGCTGAGCTTTGCTTCACAATGTGCCCAGTGTGCTTTGGGTAAGGAGGTTCATAGCTGGAGAACAACTGGGTGCTGTTAAACATCCATTCTCCATCCCTAGACGATGCCTTTTGTACGTTAATCTGAGTTTTTCATTTAAAATAGCAATTGTCTGAACTTGCTTGGCAATTTAGGATGTTCTTGTAGCAGGGAAACATTGAAGACTGCCCAGGCTCCCAACCACCTGTTGAAACTGGAGCACATCCGTGTTGTTCCTGTGCCACATGGTCTAGGTGATCCTGCTGTGGCAGGGGGATTGGACTGGATGATCTTTCGAGGTCCCTTCTGATCCCTAAGGATTCTATGATTCATTCTCTAATCCTTTCAAAATGTTGTTGGAGTAGTGTTTGAGCCCAGCTATTGCCTTCTTATCATAGAATCTGGAGTCTGCCGATAAGGAGACTCCACAACCCCCTGGGCAGCCTGTTCCAATGCTCCATTACCCTCACCGTGAAGAAGTTCCTTCTGATGTTTGTATGGAACCTCCTCTGCTCCAGCTGGCACCCAGTGCCCCTTGTCCTATCCCAGATGACCTTGAGAAGAGCCTGGCTCCATCCTCACATATTTTGAGTCATGAATGTGGTCCCCCCTCAGCCTCCTCTTCTCCAAGCTCAAGAGCTCCAGCTCCCTCAGCCTTTCCTCATCAGGGAGCTGCTCTCCTTCCTTCATCATCTTTGTTGCTCTACACTGGACACCCTCCAGCAGCACCTTCTGCAGCTGAGGGGCCCAGAACTGGACACAGCACTGTTTGCAGCATGCACTTATTCTTCACGGACGTCACGTGTTGTCTCTGAGCTTAAAAAATCCCACCCCACCACCACCAAACAACCAGCAAATAAATCCTATTACTCCAGAATATGCTTAGTGTTCTGGTTTGAGTTATAAATCCCCTTCATTTAAAATGCACTGTTGCTACAAGTTAGGATTTGAGAGTACAATCATGCAAATGCCATTTACAGTGTTTTCCCTCTAGTAACCTTGGCGATACCACAAACACCTCTCCTCTTCGATGCCCACAGTTTGGGTATCACGGTGCTAAAAAGCCAACAGGGGGAAGCTGCCAATTTGTGCCACTGCTGTCAGGGGTGAAGAGGTCATTCTGGGGGTGAAATCTGGGTGCTGCGGGAGCAATGCCTTTTTAGTCCCCCCAGTCTGGTTAATAGGGCTCTGGTTTATGTTGTTTTACGCTGGTTATATTCAGCTCTACAATATTTAAGCCCCTTGTATAAATCAAAATCACGGAGCATAAATATTTATCAGCACAAGAAATACACTGCACAGGAGATGGGCTCGGGAGCAGAACGAGCCCAGTGTTGCTTATAAAGGCAAACCCAGCGGGTGATGTTTTCATCTCAATGTGTAAAGCAGACACAGACTCAAGCACCTTCGTTCCGTCTCTGTTTGATGTTAAACATCGCAGAGCGGTGTGGATATTCATGCTGTGGCCACCTGTTCCTCAGGGTTGGTGGTGGAGAGCTGTGGGGCTTCTATTGGGCAAATCCCTCTTCAGAAACCTTCCTGCAAGCACAGAGGGGATACAGACCCCTGCCCATTGTGGCTTGATCTGCCCATGATGGCTGGTGGTTGTTTGGCAGTGGATCTGGAGGGGGGAATCAGACCCATGCCTGGTGTGTTGGTGCCTGCCCAGTGGGACATAGAATCATAGAATCATTAAGGATCAGAAGGGACCTTGAAAGATCATCCAGTCCAATCCCCCTGCCACAGCAGGATCACCCAGACCAAGTGTCATGGATGATGCTTTGTAAGAGGTATCGTCAGGAATGTGGGAGAGCCAGAATTCCTGCTTCTGGGTGAAAAATAAAGCCCTGTAATACAAGAGCAAGAAACTTGTCTGTGCCAGCCGTTCCCCGCTGACTGACAAGCTGGCCTGACACTTTCCCACCCTGGAAGGTCCTTGTTGATGTTGATTTCCTGACAGCTGCCACTCTTGAACTTGCTTGCACCCACCTTCATCTGGCCACGACTTGCTGCTCCTGGGTGCCAGTCCTGCTTCTCTTTGAGCCGAGGACATGAACACCTGAGGTTGTGGCTGCCTCCTCCCTGGCAATGTTCAAGGCCAGATTGGCTGGGGCCTTGAGCACCCTGGTCTAGTGGGGGGGTGTCCCTGCTCATAGCAGGGGGGTTGGAACTGGATGCTCTTTAAGGTCCCTTCTATAATCTCAGAAGTCCTTTATGAACTCAATGGTTCAGTGACTGTGTAATGTACTGTGAAAGTGTACGGGTTAAAACGTAGTCCTCTCTAATCCAGCTCACATGATAATCTCTTTAGACCTAGAAATCTCTTCAGGAGAAGAATGCGAGTTGTGTAAGTTGAGTGTACCTTCAGGAATGGAGAGAGCTGCCTTTAGCAGGAGTTCAGAAGGTGTCTGTGTAGCCAGTTGCTTTGGTCCTCATGTCCTCCCCATGAGCAGGACAAGAGGCAGCCCCCAGGCAAAGTCTGTTGGGGTTGGTGGCTGGGTGGAGAGAGCCTGCAGGGCAGAGAGCAGAACCTGGAGGTTATTTCTGGTTTGCAGGAGCAAGGGGTGTCGTAATTCCTGTGGAGGGGAATGCTGTGACGTGTCCTGCCTTTCTGCAGCACACAACTCCTTCAGAAGGGTTTTACTCTGCCTTGTCAGTGCGGGTAGCTGGATGAGTGTAAAACACTGGGTGGCTGAGCTGTGTGTGGGCTCTTTCCACCCGGGCAGGGCGCTTTGTGTGGCTGGATTGTTCTGCATCACCCTTTCATGGGCATTTTGCAGCCTTTAGCATTGTCTGGGTTCTACAGCAGAGTCAAATGTTAATCAGTTTGTTGTAGTCAGATGTTTTAGGGGACAGTTGCACTTTAGCTGTGCCCTCCCCCTCTTCCCTGCCTTGTTTTGCTTCAAAAAGGGAAAAGGCTTGCATGGTGCTGTTTGTCAGGGTGTGAGAGGTCTTCTGACCACCCTTGCTGTCCTTTCCCTCCTGTACTTCATGTCGTGTACATGTGGGAAGTTTCTTCTGTCTGTGGACTGCAGATGATCCTGTCTGTATTTGTGGGTTTTCAGTGGGATTCATCGCACCCCACAGATGCCCAACTCTGATGTCTACACCTTTGGAGTAGGATGTCTGAAAGCAGCCTCTTCCAAGGGCTAAGCAGACCCAGGTCTCTCATCTTCCCTTGTAACAGATGCTCCAGTCCCCTCATCAGCTTTGTAGCCCTCCACTGGACTCAGGACCTGAGTTCCATGTCTCTCTTGAATTGGGAAGCCCAGAACAGGGCACAAGACTCCAGATGTCACCTCACTAGGGCAGAGCAGAGGGAAAGAAGAACGTCTGTTGGTCACAGTCTTCTTAGTGCACCCCAAGATTCCACTGGCCTTCTTGGCCATAAGGGCACATTGATGGCTAGTGGTTACCCTGTTGTCCACTAGTACTCGCAGGGCTTTCTCTGCAGAGCTGCTTTCCATCAGGGTAACCCCTAACCTATACTGGTGCCTGGGGGTTATTCCTCCCTAAATGCAGTGTAGGGAATTCCTCCCTACACTTCCCCTTGCTGAATGTTCTTAGGCTCCTCTCCACCCAACTCCACAGCCTATCCAGGTCACGCTGGATGGCAGTGCAGCCCTCTGATGTGTAATCACAGAATCATTAGGGATCGGAAGGCACTTCAAAAGATGATCTGGTCCAATCCCCTCCTCCCGGCTTGGATCATCAGCAAAGGGTACACTCCATCCCTTCACACTGCTCATTGGTGAGTATACTGAACAAGACTGGACCCAGTACCAACCCTAGGGAACACCAGTGGCTGCAGACCTCCAACTAGACTCTGCACTGCTCATCACAACCCAAAGGAAGTGTATCCACCATCAGTTAAAGCCATCCCCTTGTCAGCATTCCCATTCTATCCTAATCCCAGAGGTCAGCTGCAAAGAAATCCCTCCCCTTGGAGGCCTCGGATCCAAAATTCCCCCTCTAAACAAAGACTCAGTCGTAGAATCACAGATTGGCTGAGGTTGGAAGGGACCTCAGAGATGGTCTGATCCAACCTCCCTGCCATGAACAGAGATGCCTCTTGACTAGACCAGGTGGCTCAAAGCCTCATTCAGCCTGACCTTAAACGTCTCCAGGGAGGAGGCATCTCCAGCCCCTCTGGGTAACCCATTCCAGGTGATTTAGTATTTGGAGGGCCAGCGGGGTTTTGAAACAAGAATGTGGAAATACATCTTGTTTCATGGAGGAATCCCAAAGCATGAACTTGTGCAAGGAAAAGGGCTGGAGGGAACATTTCCATGCGTGCTGGCAGAGCGAGAGGCATGCTAATTAGCTGGGCTGTTTGCTACTCGGGGTCTCAAAGGACCTCGGGCTGTTCAGGGATTTCTTAATTCTTCCCCTCATTTCCCACTTGTTTAGCTGTTTTGCTTTCGTCTTTCGGCCTTCACCTGTTTGATCTTGTGGGAACAGCTATTAAAAACTCCGAGGAGGCCTGTCAGTGAGTAATTGCCAGCACCCAGTAATTAGTTGAACTAATCAGAGGTGGTTAATTGTGATGGGATAATAAATATAGTAGCCCACCGCTGTCTGCAGAGTGGAGGTGAAGTTGTTGAGGTGGCTGCCAGTACTTAAGCACAGGCAATGAATGAGAGATACGGGGGACTGGTAAGGATAATATATACTTGAATCCTGAAGTTAGGGAACTCTTGGTCTTGGTAGCCTGACCTGTAAGCACCTCCAATCCTTGGGCTTGGGTGAAGCTGCATGAGTTCCAGGTTTCATGACCACACTGTGACTTGCCATCCTTTGTACCAACGTGGTGTTCCAATCCAGTGCAGTGGGTAGAGAAACTCAGCCTTGTCTTGCTTCTTGTTTATCGAGGGGCATCTGTCCTGGAATCAGGGATTTGAAATCACTGTCTTGGATTTTGATTGTTCTCTGCAACCTGAGTCCCTCTCTGCATGGAAAACTCTAAGCCTCGAGTACTTGAGTTGATACTTGTGTGCCTCTGGCTTGCCCTGGGAAGGGGCAATGTTCTGTGATCCTTGTAGATCACAAAAAACCCCAACTGATGTGTTGACACACCAATGTATTAGATCAGAACTCCTGCATCAGGCAGTGGCTGAGGTTTCACACCTAGGAAACGAGTGCAGACACTACACCAACCTGGCTGGGGTGTGCAGAACCTTTGCCAGCAATGTGAACAGGTACAGCTTCCTTTCTCCTCCCTTTAATTTCAGACAGCCCTCCTACCATCCTGCTGTTCCATGCCTTGGTATCTGCAGAACCATGTCATGGTCTTCCCTTCCCCTTTCCCTTTTCCCCTTCCTTTCCCCTTCCTCTTTGTTTTTTCCCCCCCTTTCCCCTTCCTCTTCCCCTTGGCTATAAAGTCACTGCTTTGCAGAGGCAGGTTCAGAAATGCCCCTCAATGATCACCATTTCCTACCCAGACTCAGTGCTTCTGGGAGGTCTCAGTCTTGCTGCAGGGGAGGTGAGGAGTGTGAGCACATCTGCCTATCCCAGTTCCTGTTCCCCACAAAGGAACAGTTTGGTTCTCCTCTCCCTGTTGGTTTTTTGTTGTCACGGTATTTATTTTTCATTTTTAAAGATCACTGATGCAATACCCCTGAAGATTAACTCGCCACTCCTCCCCTGGGATCTCTCAGAGACCTTTGGGGCAGCTCTGAGCACCAGAGATTATCTTCACAGAGCTTGGGTTTTTCCTGTTTTACCCGCTGGCTTTTCAGCACTCATTCTTCAACCTGGAGAAAACCAATCCCGAAACCACCCCATGGGCAGGAACCCAGACAGACCGGATTGTGCCAACAGGCTAAGGGCATAAACCGTGGCACCACCCAGCCCACAGACCCAAATCCTTTCCAATTTGCACGGCCTGTACAGCTCATAGCAAACAGATTCTGCCTCATCCGCACGTCTCTCGCTTGTTGTTTGCCTTCCTCGTGCTGTGTCCTTTTGTCTGTCCGTCCTTGGCGAGTGAGGAGCTGCCACGTCTTGAGCATTGGAGAAAAGCTTCTCACACTGTAGGCTTATAAATAATAATAGAAACCTCTAACTGTTCATACAGTAAACGCGAGTTAAGCACCGTCCGTGTCTGTAGGAGATATTCATATTTTATGAGGAACCTGGCGCAGCCAGCTAGGAAACACAATACTGAGGTGCCCTGAACAGGCAAGCGAATAGCAATCGAGGCCTTGTATTCTGATTCTTCACCAGGAGTAGAGGGGAATCTGTTTGCTCATCCAGAACCACTCTTGCTTTCTTCCATTGAGCGTGGTACGGGGTTCGGAGGGGTGTAGGCGCGAGCGTGGGGTCATCCTACATCCTTCTCACTGAATCTAAACGTAGACATTTTTGCCACAGAGATAACACTAGAAACAATGAGCAGCTGTTAAAAACATGTTGTATTAATGACCTAGTTCACATTCAAGTTCAGTTCTAGAATTCCCTTCTCAGCCACTGATTTGCATAACGTTTTATTCCCCCTCGTTAACTATCGGGAGACTTCCTACCTCAGCAGAAGAGGATATTCATCAATTTCCCTTTGATAATGAATTGATACGACACTGCAAACCATTGTAAACCTTCGTGTACCTGCTGCAGTTACCTGGATAGAGTGTGTCTTGTAGCCCAGCCACTTCGTATCTGACAAGGATGCCTTGGGGGAATTCTTGTGTTTGATTTCAGTGGAATAAATGAGCCCTGAAGAGAGGCAGTAAAAAATATGAGACCATGAGTGCATGCTAATGAATCCAAGTCTGCCTAACTCTGAAGGTTTCCAAAACCACCTCAAAGTGCTGCCTCAAGTCCAGGAATATTTTCCAGCCATCAGCTGAAGCTCTCAAAACTATAGGAGTGGTACCGTGAGAGAGAGGAAGGAGAGGAACCAGCAGAGCCAACAGACAGAAATTGATCCTAACTAAATCTGATTGATTGGATAGAAGACAGCCTGGGCCATGTCAAGCACCACAAACCTTGCCTTCATTTGCCCAGCAAGAGAAGTTCCTGAGTAAGGTAGTCAAAAGCCACCAGTTACTTAGGTGAATGTGTGGCAGGTTTCATCCCTGATCGATGAGGGAGGACTATGCCCAGCCCACTTTGCTGATGGATGGTAGAAAACCAGAATGGGGCTAGGAAAATGCCCATCAGGACAAGGACAGGGCAGATTTGTCTTTGCATGGGGAAAGAAGGCAATGGGAGAGGGTCTTTCGCACCTTCTGCTTTGGATCTGGAGGAACTCTGCATCTTACAGTCTCATGTTGTGATTTGAAGTAATTCTAGGACAGAGCCAAAGCTCAGTTAATAATGTAAGACAATTCTGGGAGAGGGGTAGGGGATAGCCTGCTGTTTCTCGTATTGATCAGGAATTAATGTCTAACCTTTAAAAATGCAGTGGAGAAGCTCCGTGCAATTGTGAAACCCTACTTTGTGCTGTGATCAGTTACCTCTGGGGACCCGTGCAGCTCAGGCTGTTGATTACAGATGCATTTGGAAACCCCTGAATTTTCAATTTTTCACATGAATCTCATAAAGCGAAACGGACTCCTGCTGGGATTTATGAAAACTGGTTTACTCTCCACTGCACTCCATACATCTACTTCTTTGCTAAGTTGGGAGAACACTCCGACCAGAAAGGCGCTGCCAGAATTATTCCACCCTCAGCAAGTTAATTGCTGCATCGTCAAGTAGCAGAGTTATCCATCCCATTCCTTCTGCTTTCTCTCCCTCCTTCCCTCCCCCCCTCCTTTCCTTTCCTCTCCAAGAGCTGACGTGTGGTGTCTTTTTTTTTTCCTCTCCTCCTTGCCATCTGTTTCATGTTTGTAACTTGGGGAGGGTGGGTGTGTGGTAGTGGAGCTTGCGACGGAGTTTGCTGGTGGAGGCATTTCTTTCACTCTGTTAATTAGATTTGTGTTTTCGTTACTCCCAGTACTAAGGGCCATGCAAATAAAGCTAAATTATGCATCAGCGATATGCCCCGGTGTTTTAAACCTTCTTATTGTTGGGGGACACCAGCTCCATCCCCTATTCCTCCCTTTCATGGAATTCAATTATATTTAAACTATTAACAGGGAAACTCTAAAAATTCTATTAAAATGTCAGTTTAATAAATCTTCCTAGGTTTAATCTTTCATTTCTTGACCGGGGGAAGGGGAGGATGAATTATGACAGTTTGAAGTTTTCCCAGAGCAGCCCCTGCGTGTTAAATTGCCTGTAACTCTCCAAGTGTTCCTGAACTTATCTCTATTTGTAAAACAATTTGAGGCAATAGGAGGGCGCCTGGGGTATTTACAAGAATCAAACATTTTGGGTCCAGATCCAAAACATGCTGGGGTTGGGGGAATTTGGATCCAGTCCTTTGGTTCAAGCCATTACAGAGAAGCGAGGGACACGATGTGCTTCATGCTTCTCTGTCTCTACTCCCCTCTGCAGGCTCTCAAAGATGGGGCTATCTATCTTTAGACCTGTGATTTGGACCCAGCGCTATGGAAAACCAATTAGGTTGCTCTTGCTTTTCATTTCTCTCTTCCTCTGCATGCCCCTTCAGGGATATCAAGGTTCTGCCATCACTCCAGTTCAGACATTCATAGATTGATAGAATGGTTGAGGTTGGAAGGGACCTAAAAGATCATCCAGTTCCAACCCCCCTGCCATGAACAAAGGCACCCCCCACTAGACCAGGGTGATCAAGGTCCCAGCCAATCTGGCCTTCAACACTTCCANCTTCACCGCTTCCAGGGGGGGGGCAGCCACAGCCTCCCTGGGCAGCCTGTCCAGTGTCTCAGCACCCTCATCATGAAGAACTTCCTCCTGACTTCCAGTCTGAACCTCCCCTCTTCCAGCTGGAAACCATTCCTCCTGCTCCTACCACTCCAAGCCCTTGCAAACAGCCCCTCCCCAGCTTTCCTGCAGCCCCCTTCAGGTAGGAAGGCTGGGAGAAGGCAGCTCTGAGGTCTCCCTGGAGTCTCCTCTTCTCCAGGCTGGACAGCCCCAACTCTCTCAGCCTGTCCCTGTAGCAGAGGTGCTCCAACCCTGCCCTCATCCTTGTGGCCCTCCTCTGGACACATTCCAACAGCTCAATATCTTTCCTGTACTGGGGGCTCCAGAACTGAACGTTAGTACCCTGTTGAGCTAAGCACCCTGTAACCATCTCCTGTAAGTGATGCTCTCATCTCCCACTCTCTCTGTGCACTCTACTTCAACCCTTAGTAAATGCCAAAGTCGTGTCTTCTCTGTTTGCTTCAGCTGACTCCTGATTTGAAGCTTTCCCAGTGCCTAACACACAGGCATTTTTCTGCTATCTCCTCTCAGCATTCCTGTGCTTGAAATCAGGACTCAGGTCTGACCATGTGAAGAGGCTGCAACGCTTTAGCCTGAGTAAAGAAATTCCAGCTCTTGGTCCTGAGCCTTTGTGGGTAACACAGAGAGTGCAGGTGAGGTGGTTGTTTTGAGACCTAGGACATGAAAAGCACATCCAGGAGTATCTTGTGTCAGCACTGGTCCTGTCAGGTGAAGATTCAAGAGCTAAACATCCCTTTGTGTGGGATTTTGTGGGCACCATCTGCGAGAGCAAAGGTTCCAGGTGGTGATTTGACCCAAGTAAGTCTGCTTGCACCTGGATTCCTCCTGGGCCTCTGTGACGATTGTAATAGGTGATGCTTTTGTGGAGCAATTAGTAGTCCTGCTCTGTCTGTCCCATGAAAGTGAGAGTCTAGTGCTTTGCTGGTCTAGTGCTCATGGAGGTGTTGGACTGAAGGTTGGATTTGATGATCTGAGAGGTCTCATCCAACCTTAATGACTCTGTGATTCTTTAGAGAGTTGCAGAGAGCTATGAGCAGCAGTTCTTTGCTCGGAGAGGCTCAGCTAGGGTTCCTCTGAAGCTGCCTACGAATGGTGACATTTAGTGACTTGTGCTGGCTCTGCAGTCATTGCTCCTGCTGGGGGCAGATCCAGCACTGGGAATAAGTCCAGCGAGTGCAGGCTCTTCAGAGGATGGACACTGAGCAGAACAGTCCAGCTGCCTCGCCGTGGCGTGGACTGATGCTGGAGTCGATGCAAAGAGGATCTATATTGAGATGGAAGAGATTTTCATTAGTTTCTTGGCTCTGCTGGAGAATCCCTGTGTGCTGTCGATGAACTGCCTGCACAGCACAGAAGCGTGGTTGGCGTGGGCTCTGCCATAAGCAGTGAAGTCTCTGCTGGGAGATACTTCCATGTGAGGTGTGCTGCTGTGGGTGCCAGCGATGCGGCAGTGAAAGAGAAAGGAGTCCCTTCAGCAGCTCTGCTGACCAGCGACCCCGGGACTGACCCAGGGACACCAGCATGCCTGGCATTGCTTCTCCACAATGGCAATGAGTGCAACCTGGTGCACCCCACCAGAAGAGTCAGAGTCCTCTCCTTGCTTCCCTCTTGCCACCACATTTTCAACTTCTCCTAAATGTTTAAGCTCAGTGCAGTCGAATTGTACTGTTCTGGTCCTGGAAATGGAGAAAGCCCGTGACCAGCAACAAGGTTCAGAACGTTCTCAGTAGCTTTTTGGGAAGAAAGAGGTGATAAATGCTACTGGTTTAACACCTCGGCCGGCCGGGCTGCAGCGAGCAGCTAACGCCAGGCTGTGGGGAGAAGTGAACGGGGTGCGGTGCTTTGTTTGGGTGAATAAACCATGCATGTTCATGGAATATTAATTAATAATAAATGAACTGGCATGAATTATTCATGCTCATAAAAGCAAATTTACCCCGAAGGCATAACACAAGATAGGTTTTAAGAAAGGCCTTTATTTATTTATTTATCTATCTATTTATTTATTTATATATTTATTTTCAAAACTAAGGGATGGGTTTGTATGGGGCAGAACTGATTGGTGGTAATTTGAATCCAAACGCAGTGTGACTGCCTCAGCCACGGCCGAGCCCGTGTCTCTCCGCATACTGAGCAGGCACTGCTGCCTCCACTCATGCTACTTCGGTCATTCGTCTTCCAAGCTGCATACAGGGACCTACTTGCTCTGAATCCCATTTGACTCCAACGGGCCAAAAATGGTCCCCTGGGTTAACACCACTGCTGTTACAACAGGGATGGATTTGTCCCTGCACGTTTGTTCTGCTGACAGATTTGTTCCACCAGCGTGTAGCACAGATGTCTCATACATGATGCAGGATGGCAGGTAGATTTGAAGCAGTGAGCCAGCGTAGGAAATACTGCCTCTGTGTTTTGAACTCCAGGCTTTGTTAAACAGGCCAGCAGAGCCTTTTGCTGTGTCAGTGTGTGTTCTTCCACATGAGAAAAGGAATCCAAGGAAGAAGAATTGGAATAAGATGATGCCTTTGTGTCTTGGTGATGTTCCACCGTGCCTCCAGAGGCCAGGAATCGTCCATCACTGAGGAGGTATCTTGGCTCAGCTTTGGGTTTGACTTTACCAAGGCAAAAATGGGTTGCTGCAGGAGCTACATCTAGGACAGATGTCACTCTGGGACTGTCATGTTGTTCTGTAAATGCTGGCCTTGCAGAGCCAGAGGCATAATGTGTTGTAGTCATGCAAAGAAATATGAGCAATTACTCTGCCGAGTGCCCTGGTCTGCAAAGAGAAACACGAGGGGTTTGAGGACATTGAGGGTTGCCAGGCTGATGTAATCTGCAGGTAGATGCTGATACATGCCCCTCACCCATCCTCATCCCTGCTCTCTCCCGAACAGATGTGGGCAAACTGTGGAAGCTGGATGTTGCTGCACCTGCCTGTTGGTGGTGGTAGCTCTCTCTGTCCAAAAGATCATCCTTTTCTTCCTTAAAGGCTGTGTGAGTGATCTGAGTTGTGACATTATGGCTGAAGTCCTTACGCTCCTTCCCTGGTCTCTTTGTACGTGCTGAACCTTCTCTTGTTTTCTGTACCTGGCCAGCTGGTATCCAAGATGGGATGAGGAATCTGTTCCAGAAAGACACCAGGCCATAGCTCAGCCAGAGCGTGGTCTCCAGATGGGGAAGTGCAAGCAAAGCCATAATGTTTCATCTATTGCTGTGGTCACCAGCTGGGGAAAGGGCTTAGGACCCGCAGAAGTGGAGGGTGGTTTGAGCGTGTGCTGAATGCTGCTGAGGGAGATGGAAAGAGCAGTGAGGCCTTGGAACAGGCTGCCTGGAGAGAAGGTGGAGGCACTGTCCCTGGAGGGGTTCAAGAAACAGACAGACATGGTGTTTCAGGAGGTGGGTTAGTGGTTGGGGGTTGTAGGGTGGTGCTTGATGATCTTGTAGGTCTTTTCCAACCTTGCTGGAGGGGTTCAAGAAACAGACAGACATGGTGTTTCAGGAGGTGGGTTAGTGGTTGGGGGTTGTAGGGTGGACGCCTGATGATCTTGTAGGTCTTTTCCAACCTTGCTGTTCTATGATTCGATGGATTGGCAGGGTGGCAGATGCGAGGCAGGGGATGCAGAGTACCACCAGAGAAACATGGCACTTGTCAGCCTCCCAGCCATCACTTCACAGGAAAGCATCAGGGAACGTTAAAAATAGAGGAAGGATCCCCCAGACACAGCTCAGGTCCGCGATGAATCTGCCCTCAAACCATTAAATTGATCTTAAACTCCTTTTTATTTCGTTCCCTATTTTTTTCCCCCCAGAAGCCTGCGTTGACATCCTGAGCTAATAAAGAGCAGGGCCATAAACTCTGCTGCCTTCCCCCAGCAAGGCCATTCCCTTTGCTAAGCTGCTTCCTCCTGTCTTCATCTTCCCGTTATTACATTTCTAGTTTCTGCTTTTCCAGCAATCCTTCACTGCTGAGCTGCTGCCGTTTGATCCCTTCTCTTTCTGATTCCATAACAAACATGTTTTAAAGCCTTTGCTGCTGGTCTGCAGACACTTTTTCCAGGAAAAGTGCTTCATGCATTACAACTTAAAACATGGGTGGATTTATTAGGATTTAATGTATTGGGAGCTAAGCCTTTGGTCTCCTCTTTCATACGGCCACGGAGGCAGACAGATGGGAGCGATTTGAGTCATTTATATGTTAAGAAGTAATAATCTTTGCGATCATTTTATCCCTCCCAATGCTTTTAACTTTGATCTTTCTGTTTTCTAGCAACACCTTGTGGGTTTATTCAGACTTCTTCACCTTGCAGAGCTAACCATCCCTGATAACTTCCTTTGAACACTTCCCTCAGCCTGAGACAAGCAGAGTCTGGTGGCCACCATCCCATCCAGATATCTCCACGGCTTGGTATTTGGGGGTAGGGCAGCAAAGTGGAAAGCACTCTCTAGACCTTGAAAGCTGCTTTGTCCTTGTTCAATGATAATCCAAAGCCCTAGGTCTTGCTGTGTTTAGAAGTCAGTAGATTTACTAATTAACGTTCTTCACTCAATTAAAGAGCCCTTGATCTGAGCCCATCAATAGACTGTTGGTATCTATAGAAATCTTTGCCTCGCCTTGAAAGATTTACTGATTTCTTTCTTCCCCTTCAGACTGGGGCTCCATAGGGATGAGGCACCGTTTGGCAGAGCGGGCTTCGGCGCTCCGCTGGGCTGTGTCGAGGCGGTGGGAGCCCGTCGGGAGGCTCCCCTCGGCTGCAGCTGGGACGGGGCTTAATTGCAGTCATTTACTGGGCTGGGTAATTATCGGATTAAGGGTCGGCGTTGTAGCACTGAGAGACGGCCCTGACAGAAGATGAGGTCTTGTCAGAGGAAATTGGCAGGGTTGGTGCAGAAGTGGCTGAGGCATCTGTGATACCTTCTTCTGAAAGATCCCACAGCTTAGGGAACAAGGCAGCTGCGGGCTGAGCTTTAATTTACTCTGTTGTGGCTATATCCAGGGTGGGCAAGAAGAAGAGTACATTTCACCTTGTTACAGGGTAGAGACAGTGCCACGTTGTCTCGTTTTCACCTCTCACTATAAATACCTGCTCACGAGAAGGATCTTCTCAGCCCACATCGTTTGCATTTTAATTCTTTTCTCTGTCTGGCACTTTTCACCTGTTGAGTCATCTGTTGTTGTTGTTGTCTTGCAGTAGTAAATTCAAGTTGAGCGTCTCCACGAACTGGACATCTCAGTTGATGTGGTGGAACTTCTCTCCATTAGAGAAAGCTCTGAAGTGGGCCCGCCTGGACTTGGTCTGGGTGATCCTGCTGTGGCAGGGGGATTGGACTGGATGATCTTTTGAGGTCCCTTCTGATCCCTAAGGATCCTACGAAAACAGTTTTTCCTAAGACCAGTGGCACAGGGCACTGATGTCTTGAATTGACCCAAGTCCATTGAATTCCATCATCAGTTGGCTCATGAGACCTCCTTCCTTCCTTCCTTCTCTGCAGCATGAAAAGGCCTTCTCTGTTTTGGATGCATTAGTGGTATCAGTAGTAGAGTATGGGGGTCCTGAAGCCAGTTCCCAATGCCTATCCTTGCTTGGCAGTGCCATGACAGAACTCACTGGATAACTTGCAACTGCCCCAGCTTGGGATGGGCAGGACTTTGAAGTGGAAGGCCAGAGAGGGGTAGGGAATGAACCTCTATGGCTGAAGAGAAGGCAAAGCTCATGATCTGTCATCACTTGGCTCTCCTTTTGAGAGCGAAGGTGCAAGTGGAAGAAGTCTCTGCATCACGCTCCTTTTCTGCTCTCTTCTTCAACAGCCAGGCTCTAAAGCCAAAGAAGTCATCAGCCCTGGGAGGCTACATGGGTTTCACATCCAAAAATGCCGTACAGACATGATTCCCTTTTGCCTGCCATGTGGTTGTCTGCTTTTCCTAAACCCTGCAGCCTCTCGGTCAGAGCGGATGGGACTCATCTCATCAAATTGGCATCCGCAGTGGAGATGCTAACTTCAGCAGGAGTCACCCGGGGCTCCCAGAGGGTCTGCAGAGATAGAGCCAAGGCAGTTGAAGGAGTCCAGGGCATGATTCATCTCTTCTTAAACTAGACATCTAAAATAGGTCTGGAAAGTTGTGCTCGAAAAGTGCTGATTTCTCTCGTCTGGCAGTGAAAGGAGCTGACAGTGATTAGCTCAACATCCCTGTTGTGGATGTCTGCGTCTAGTCGGATGAATCCTGCCCAGATGGCTTTTGGCTGTGTTTGTACACAGAGCTCAGTACAGGGGGGCCGTATCCTCAGTCGCTGTAGATGTTACTGTGGTATAAATAATACCACTAGCACGACTGAGCACACGTACTGTAAGTCCTTTCTTATTCCAGCTCCACAAACACACGTCTTCTCATCTCCCACGGTTCAATACGTATTTGTTAATATAATAAGAGGAGGGGGCGGGTGTGAGTGGGTGAGCGAATGCACGGTGTCCACTTGGAATAGGTTGAGATAGGCTGATATCATCAGACAGCACTTCTGCATCCTGATTGATTGAGGTGCTCTGTTTCCACATTAACTTGCAATAAAGTGCTCTCCGATGCCGACGCGCATTCATCATGTGCAATTGTGGAGACTGTTTATAACTTAATTTACTCAAGGTAATGATGATTATATCTAAATATTTATGGAGAGGTCAGTGCAAGTAAATTTCTCTGTAATACTGTTTTGCTTTTCTTTTCTTTCTCTTTTCTTCAGCCAGCCAAATTATCTCAATGCTCCCTACAGACCTGCTGCTAATTCCTTTGTTTGCAGTGACAGTTAGTGGGGAAAGAAGGCTGATTAACTGCAGGCTGCCTCTGCGCTCAGCCAGCCAACAGCCCAAGCAGCGGTGCACGCCGCCGCTCTGCCTTTTATTTTTATCCTGACCTGCAGGAGTGTCATGGGCCAGAGCTGTCTGTTAGAATAGATCCTGAACCCTCTCCGTGTTTGTGTGAGTAGCAACACGAGCTCCCCTCTAACGCTGTTAAAACTGCTGCTCGCCGCAGATGTGACAGTGCAGCGCTGGGCAGTTCTTCATCTGATGATGGGGCTGATGGCTGCAAGGTGGGCTCAGTCAAGAAATCAAGTTAGTGGAGGTGCTTATTCATTTTGGGGTGTATTTCCCCATTTCTTCTGTTCTGTCTCTCATGCCACTCACTCCACTGCGGGTCCCGTGTCTCCTAGCAGGGTTTAACCCAGTTGAGGTGTGGTCCACAGACACTTCACAGCCTGCCTGACAACATTTAGGACTGGCTGGAGCTGGAGCTTTTCACCTGGGAATTTTCTGAGGCACTGAGGAAAACAACCCATTTTGTTCTGCTCAGCAACTTTATCAATGACCTGGATGAGGGGATTGAATCTACTCTTAGAGAAGTTGTGGATGACACCAAGTTGAGGGGGAGTGTTGATCTGCTGGAGGGGAGGAAGGTGCTGCAGAGAGATCTGGACAGGCTGGGTCAATGGGCAGAGGCCA
>VZRI01002959.1:347640-439444 GCA_013397515.1 Upupa epops
ATGTGGAGATGTCAGGTCCTGGGCTGGGCTGGATGAGCTGAGAGGGCTTTTCCAGCCTCAGTGATTCTGTGATTCTGTGATTGTGTTTGCTCTGAGGGAATAGGAATTTCAGGCTATTGATAAGAACCAGTCCAGAGGATGTTTCATTTTGATGTCTTATGAAAAACATCTGTGGATCCCTGCGCTGCTTGGCTCTCTCTGCTCCACATGCAGAGCTCAAATCCATCACCTTGTTCTCTTCCTTCATCTTCATTAACCATGTTTTTGTACTCCCGTGACCCCGTGTGCTGTGCTTGGTGCAGGACTTGTTGCCTTTGCATGCATTAGGGAAGGACTGGAGTGTGTCCCTCAGGCAATGGGATCTCTGGTTTCTGGATGAGCGATGAAGTTCAGAGGGAGAAGGATGCTTATACCCTCAACTCCATGAAGGTGGCAGTGAGTAAGATAGATCAGTAGGATCTGACAGGGGCTGGATTGGTGGACATGAGCTTCATCAGAGGACTATCCATTCCTGCTCGTGGGGTGTGACTGCAAGGCACGAACCAGTGCCATGTGACAGGTTGTCTCAGCTTTGGGGTTGGAAGCCGTAGTGAGCTGTGACAGCTCTGGACCTAAAAGGTGCCTGGTGCCTGCAGTCTTCCCCTGAGTTTAGCACGCAGCAGGACTCTTATTATTACATTCTAGCACAATGGTCCACGTTGCCTTTAGAACTTGTCCTCATCCTACCTTAAGTGCTGCTTTACTTTCATCCCTGGCATTAACCTTCAGAAACTTTCTGCTTTTACTTTTCTTCTCCCTGGAGGAGTGGTAGCAGCCCAGTAACCTTGTCTCTCTGTAGGATGCATGCTTTTTGTCCTCACCTGGTGCTCTGCCTATGACAGAGGGATGCCAGAGCGCAGGGACTGGTGCTAAGTGATCACCCCATGTGCCTGTGCATCAGGGATTGGGTGAGGAGGATGTATTTTTAGATGTTTCTCAAAATATAGGAGTAGCCAGCTGTGACTCTCAGCTGCCTGGATCCAGCTGGAAAATGGACCGGTGCTGTCCCGCAGCTCAGTCTTTATGGTGTGGAGAAAGGCAATTGTAGAAATCCACTGCCAGCCTGAATCAAAGGCTGGAAGAGAGAAAAGAGATTGAAGTATATTGAAGCACAGAGGGGAAAAAATGAGCAGTGCAATCTGCCCCATTAAAAATTTCATAGGCCGTTACTTTTACAGTGCAATTAGCTCCCAGGCTCTGATGGGACTGGGAGCCCAGCACAGTGGATAATCAGAGGCATGAACGTCGTGCGGGGACGTTTGTGGACAACCTTTTGGTTTCAGCTGCTTTTCATGTGTTCCTGAGCCTGCTCCTACACCCACGACTGTTGATCCCCTCCCTTCAGCTTCACTTCTCTCCTCTGCTTGTGTCTCCTTCCCCAACTTCAACAAGCCCCAGCCCCTGTGCCTTGATGTCTTTGTTCCCTGCGCAGCTGCTTTGGGAGGGAGGCACAATAGGACCTGTCAGCGGTGGGGAGCAGGACGGTGACGGGCAAGGGGCTGCCGGAGGGAGGTGGGTGGGGGGCTTTTGTCAGGAGGGAGTGTTTGCTACCTTTGATGCCAATCATTTTGGAAGACTTAATGCTGACACGGGAAGCAGCAAGAGGGCTTTTCATGTGAATGCTGATGAAAAGAAAGGGGTCCCAAGAGCCACACAAGCACGTTTCCATGACTGAATGCTTCATACGAAGTTGGTGTTTTCTTTTTAATGCAAACTGATGGCCATTTTTTTACCGCAAGGCTTGGGGAAAACAGCCCTCGCCTTTGATAAAGGCTCTGGTTCTGCTCTTGCTTGCACCAGCTGTGCAGGAGCTGGAGTCAGGGGACAGGCTCTGCCCAACACCAGAACTACAGTGGGGCTTTGCTTGGGCAGAGGAGTGTTTTGGGTCCACCATCATCCCCTGAGGAGAAAGACTTGGGGGTGGGAGTGGACCAGAAGTTGAATAGGAGCTGTAAGTGTGCACTAGCAGCCAACCGTGCACTGGGCTGCAGCAAAAGAAGCAGTGACAGTCAGTCGAGGGAGGGGATTCTCCCCCTCTGCTCTGCTCTTGTGAGACCCCACCTGGAGTACTGGGTCCAGTTCTGGAATCCCCAACATAAGAAAGACAGAGGGCTCCTGGAACAGGTCCAGAGGAGAGCAAGTCAAATGATTAGAGGGCTGGAGCATCTCCCCTGTGAGGACAGGCTGAGCAAGTTGGGGTTGTTCAGCCTGGAGAGGAGGAGGCTCCCAGGGGGCCTTCTAGCAGCTTTCTGATCTCTGAAGGTGGCTACAAGAAAGCTGGGGGAGGGCTTTTGACACAGGTGGTAGCAAGAGGACAAGGGGAAAGGGTTACTGACTGGAAGAGGGGAGACTGAGGTTGGCCATGAGGAACCAATTCTTTGCTGTGAGGGTGCTGAGATGCTGGAACAGGGTGCTCAGGGCAGTGGTGGCTGCCCCATCCCTGGCAGTGTTGAAGGCCAGGTTGGCTGGGGCCCTGAGTACCCTGCTCTAGTGAAGGTGCCCCTGCCTGTGCAGGGGGGTTGGAACTGGATGATCTTCAAGGTCCCTCCCAACCCTGGCCAGTCTGTGATTCTGTGATTCTCTGTATTTTGCACAATCCAGTGCATTTCATTGTGCAGCTGCTCAGCCCTGAGTCTTACATCCAACCCGTGTGTTTTTTACCAGCCAGTGTTTCAGACTGTCAAGCGCCCATGTCCAAAGGCTCTGAGCTGCAGAACCTTAGCAGAAGTTTGCTGTGGGCAGGGGGATAACCTCATTTAATTAGAGCAGCAAACAGGTAGGAAGGCAGACCCTGTGTGCTCTGTGCGAGCTTGCAGCTGGCGGGGAGGATGCTTTTGGCTCTTGTGGCCAAGCCGTGCAGGAGGTGACCTCTGTGCGTGGACACACACGCGTGACGGGAGCACGAGGCAGGTGCCTTCACATTCACGCCAGTGACCAGCCATTTCTCTGATTAATTTGACAGTGAGGTCCATGAAAGTCTCCGGGAGATTTCTTCTCCCACCCCAAAGCCCAGAGTTTAGTATCAGGCGACTGCATGAGAATCACTACTGAGAATAAAAACCCAACTCAGTTCTTATTCCTTCTGGCTGAAAAAAGATAGATTTCCTTAAAAACCCCAGATCCTGACATTTCAGAGAGCTGGAGCTGAGCACAAAGAATGTGAATTGTTACTAAGCAGATGCAAAAACTAATAATAATAAAAAACTCTTGTGCTTCTCAAGCCAATCTCATGATTTCCAAACCTGGCTCATGGTTTTCCTCATGCTGCATGGTGACAGTGCCAAGTCTTTGCTGTCAGCCTGCTCAGAAAGCTCCTTTTGTTTCATCCAAACACCAAAACAAAGAGCAAAGTCAAATTGGTCACAGAATTACTGAGGCTGGAAAAGACCTCTAAGATCATCCAGCCCAGCCCGGGACCTAACATCACCACAATGACCTACACCGGGGTACTAAGGGTCATGTCCAGTCTGTCCTTAACACCTCCAGGGATGGGGAATCCACTNGTTAAACACCCCCACCTCCCTCAGCCTCTCCTTATCAGACCTTCCCTCCTACTGTCTCACTTTTGTGGCCTCTGTTACCTCGCTGCTCTCCTCAAGTGTCTCCTCACAACCTGCTGCCTACAAGGAATAGTTCAAGAGGGTCCATTTCCCAGTGTGAAGCTGGATTGCAAGATGCAGACCAGCAGGATGTTAGTGGGTCTGTGCAGCAGCCTCACCCTGCATTTTCCCAGTATGTCCCATCGCTGCTGGGGTTTCTCTTCCCTGGATGCTTCCCCACCATTTCAAGATGAATTTTTCTATCAATTCCCCCAGGAAAGGAGACTTCCAGCATCCAGGTCTTCTTCCAGCTCTCTTGTGTGAGAGCTCCCGTAGGTGAGTTTTGGACTCACTTTTGGCAGCGTGCTGAATACCAAAGGAATTTAAGCTGTTTCATCATCTCAGCTCACAAATCCTTGGCTGCTTGGCTTCCCACACTGGAAAGGAACCAGTAACCCTGCTAAGCTGGCAGCTGCACAAGGAAGAAGGAAAATTCAGGCTACCTCCTTCCCAGGTCAGGGGTTTGTTGCATTGCAGTCAGGGAGTGAGTGGCTGTTACCCCATCAGCTGTGGGGTGATGCTGGAAACACCTAGGAACGTGCAGCTGGGAGGTGAGACTGGGCTGAACTCCTGCAGTCCCCTGCAGCTTGAGGCCCTGACTTGCACAAACTACTCCTCGTGGTGGTGTATCCCCTACATGCAGGTACTGCTGTGCCCCCTGTGCTCTGTTTGCAGAGGACTCTGGTAGCCAGAGGTTTAGCATAAATCAGGGGGGTTGTGTTGTCTCTATCTCCACGGGCAGCCTGGCACTGCTGAACCATGGCCAGGGTCTCCAGCCCAGCACATGCAGATTCTGTTGCCTTCTCCAGCTCTGCTGGAAATCGTCTCACTAGCCTGTCAGGCCAGATGTTTAGCAACCGGCTTCTCCTAGCAGGAAATTAGTCCTTATCAGGTAGCAGGTGGCATTTTCTCTCCTTGCCATACAGCCAAAGGCTTTGGGAAGGGAATATCCTCAGCCTCTCCCACCTGCAGCTATTTCCAACGGGCAGCAGAACGGAACCGGCACCAGCAAAGCCTATTACTTGGAAGAAGAGAGAGGAAATGAGGGTAAGAAGAATAACTGTCTCTAATGGACCCAGACCAACAGCAGAACATCCCCGTAATTGTAATTTACAGAGACTCTGACTATTATAAATACAGTCTCAAACAATGAGGGGGCTCTATTTTCTGGCTGAAGGCACTGGAGCGTCTCTCTTTAATGTCAGCCAGAGCACACTTGGAGAGTGGGATGGAAGGGCAACCGTGTCAGGCAGTGCTGCTCCGCTTGCCCAGCTGCTGTCTAGAGGGGCATGGGCAGGGGTGGAGCTGGTCTACGGGGGGTGTTTGTGGCCCCAGCGAGCAGTGGGGTGCACATGTGAGATCTTGAGGTGCGGTTCCCTGCTAGTATGCACCTGGCACATGTTCTACCTGTTCCAGCACAGCCTGCTGCCCCTGCCAGGGCTGGCTCATGCCACAGGGGAGGTGTCATCACGCAGTGACAATCCGCATTCGGCAGATCTAGTGGGAGGTATGAAGGGGAATAAAAGCTGCTTTGAGGACTCTCCAGGGGGCAGCCCTGGCAGCTGAGGTCTTTGGGGGGTGCTAGATCCTATACAGCCGTTTGTCCATCGGAGTCGGCGTGCGTATGGGCTTCGTTTTCCCTGGGCATTCACAGCTGTTGCAGGTTTCTCCAGCCTAGAACACTGGCTTGACAACTTTCCCTGTTAGCTGTTGTGTGTGAAGTTCATGCCCGCAGATCTGGAGGGCAAAGGCAAATGGGGGGATTGTAGAGAAAGCTCAGTGTGAATTACCCCCAGGCGTAGGGTGCTGTGGGGCAAACACAGCCACCCGTGGCATCTGTGAGTCCAGTTCTGTTTGCCTGGTGGAAGTGTGGACACAGGGATGCATGTGCCCCTGCCTGCGGGCACCCAGCCTGTTAACTCATTAGCTCTCTTCTCACTTTCATATGTTGGTGGCTTTGGAAAGTGTTTACTTCCCAAACTGAGTCACTGTGTGCAGAAGTGATCACTGTCCAGAAGGATTTGGGGGTCAGATACTTGTAGTAGAGACTGTGATGGCCAGAGGTGAGGCTGGAGCTGGCCCCTCACCATAGCCAAAGGTCAGGTTGCTCACAGGAGGTTGGGCTCTCCAGGCACTGCTCCAGCTTTAAGCCAGATTCTCCTTCCTTCTGTGCAGGGTCAGAAAGTAGCTGGTGTCTCCCTGTGGTCCTTGCCTCTGCCACAGAGAGTCCCGATGGGTCAGTGTGTGACCTCTGAGGCTGCTGCCTAATGCAGTCTTCTGGGGGTGACTGGGGACACTGATGTGTCTCTTGGTGCTCCAAACCACAGGGAGACCTTGGCCCTCCATCAAACTACAGAGGGTCTGGTGTATGGGAGAGGCAGAGCCAGGTTTTGCTAAAGGAGTACATTGGGATATCTCTGTTCTCAAGGACTGTGACCCCAGCTCTGGTCACAGCTCTCCTTAAACCACCATTGGAGTCCTGACATCAGACGTGGGTCCCCAGGGACCACTGGCTACAACCACTGTGCAGGATTTTGGCAGGGACAGCATGTGAGAGCAAAGCTACCCCCATGGCTGTGATCAGAGTGTCTGGTAGTACCGTTACTGTGTCGAGGGAAGCGATGGGCACCTCGTGGTGGCTGTGCAAGATGTGGCCAAGGCAGTTCTGGGACTCTTGCTTCAAGATAGATACTGAGTGGGATGGGTCCAGAGGAGAGCAGCAAGAGAAAGGGAAGGGACTGGAAGGTTAGGTTGGATGTTAGGAAGCCCTTCCTTACAGAAAGGGTGCTCAGAGTCTGGAATGGACTGCCCAGGGCAGTGGGGGAGTCCCCATCCCTGGAGGTGTTGAAGGACAGACAGGCTGTAGCCCTTAGTGCCCTGATCTAGGTGATGTGGAGATGTTAGGTCCTGGGCTGGACTTGATGAGCTCAGAGAGCTTTCCCAGCCTCAATAATTCTGTGATTCTATGTCAGGAGCCAGGAAACCAGTGGAACTCCAGAGCACACCATCAAGACCAGGAGAAATGGGGTCCAAAACCCTCTTGTTTGCTCATGCCATGGAGCAGGCACATCGGGGCTTGAGAAGAGCAAAAACCTTCTGGTTGCTCCAGGTGAAAAAAATACCAAACAAGACAAGAAACCCATCCAGAGCCTCTCCAGGATGCCAGCAGCATCCTGGTGTCTGCCAGGGCTTAGCCCCGCGCCGACGCCTGTCCTTGCGGGCTCTGCCTGTGCTGGAGGAGAGCTGGTGGCTGTGGAGGGGGAGCGGCGTTGATGCGCAGAGCTGCTCGGCTCTCTCTTTCCTCCCCATCCTTCCCAGCCCTCTTCTTTAGAGGGTTAATTTTATGTTTTCCTCCAGGGGTTTATGAACAGCTAGCTGAACCGCGCGGGCCAGCTGCCTGCCGGTGGCAGCAGGAAAACGGGCAGACAAAGCAGATGGACCCAGCAGGGGTGGAGGAGCAGTGTCTTCAGCGGGCCATAGGCACCACCACAGAGTAAACAGCTCTCGGAAGGGAGCCGGGAGCTAACCCCAAACCCCGTCCTCTCCAAAGTCCTCAATCACAGCACATTAACAGGAGCGCCCGGACTGCTGGGGAGAGTAAACAATGAGAGGCCTTGCTGGCAGGAGAGTGGGAAGAGCGGTACCCCCTCCAGCTAATATTTATTGTCAGAGGGTGTACGGAGTGCCTTGTGGCTCAGTGTGTTGTCAGTGAGCTGTGGTCTGTGTCACTGCTCGTCTCCTTTTGGGACAACCACTCCTTCCTGCCCAGGCAGAGTGGCTGCCTGTGTGGGCACACACGTTCGTGAGGTCTGCCATGAGGAAGGAACAGAGAAAATCCTGGAGGCGAAACCATCACCTCCTGGACCCACAGTCCCTTCCCAAACCCAGGCGGGGATGGCTACTTGGAGGCTCAGCCATCCTCCAGCACCTAAGGCACTCAGTCACGCCATGGCCCAAGTAAGCTGCTCCTGTGGAGAGGGGGAATTGTGTTTGGGGGCCCAGGGCTGTTGTTTGGGAGCAGGAGGGGGTGATTCTCCTTCTTCTTGTGCCACTGTGACTTCCTCAGTTTCACTGGAGCAGCTCCTGCTTTGTGCTGAAGGACTGGATCCCACTCGCTGCCCTTTCATGTGCAGCATGGCAGTGAACTTTGTTTACAAAGGGTTTGGCATGGCCACAGATTCCTTCTCCCCTTCCCCCCTTCCTCCTAATCAGCTGCAGTTCTCCCTCTCCTTTGGCTCCTGCTGCAAAACTGATTGACCTTTCTGAGCTCTGTCTGACACATGAACCATGCAAAATCCTTTCTGCTCCCCCAGCCCCGTGCTTGTTTGCTTAGGAACCTGGCTGCCTGGAGCAGCCCGGATGGGTGGCCTCCAGCAGCTGAGTTTGCCGTCTTCGAGGAGCTGCTTTGCTTTAGGTATCGGGCATCCTTGACGTTGGGTCAGAGGAGTTTTGTGGCTGAATGATCCAGGTCACCTCTGAAGTAGAACCATTTGAGTACAAACCCTTGAGATCATCAACTCCAACTACGAAGTTCACTGCTAGACCAGATCTCTAGGCACCACATCTAAACCATCTGTAAACACATCCAGGGCTGGGGACTCGACCACCTCCCTGTGCTTTCCATCGACTCCTGTCAGTGCAGCAGTATTGGAGCCACAGTACCTGTACCCCTGGTTGAGCACACGTTGGATCTCATCCCTTTCACCATATATTGCTGCTGATCTCTTTTTCTGTTACAAGAGTGAGGTTCAGATGCAGCTTTGTGCTGGTGCTAGGTGGAAATGGAGTGATTTTGCAGGCAGGCCAGCAGCTGCTAGAGGTTCTCTTTGCTGTCTGCATCGTGTTTGAAAGCTGGAGTTTGAGGCAGGCGGAAACATACAGGTGTTTTCTTGCTCGTGTCTAAAGCAGCGTGTTCCTTGTGCTAACTGGAGAAGCTGTGTTCTACAGCTTGGTGAAACCCAAGTGTTAGTCACCTTGACCGTCACATATCAGAGGGAATGGAAACAGTAAATCGCGGCGCAGGCAAGGATGGAGCGCTGAGAGAGAAGTGCCAAGGCAGCTGGGGATGTGTCAAAGAGTGACGGCTGCTCTGGCTCTGGGAGCAAGCAAGATACTAGGAGACAACAAATTGCCTCGAATAACTGCTGAGCCTCCTCATGCTCAGGATGTAGAGCATCAGGGTCCTGTGAGGCACCCAAACACGTCCAGCAGGTATCCAGCAAGGAGAGCTCTCCTTGGCTGTAACGTTCCCCAGTGACCTCTACCCAAGGTCATGGATGCTGGCAGAAGGGTTTCACAGGACTTGAGGAGAGTGTTGGTGGAAGTGAATAGGATCTCCTTCACGTTTTCAGTGATGTCTTAGATCAGGTGAAAAATAAAAGCTTTGCCTTCACTTAAGCCCTCTGATGAGCAGATTACTCTGGCACTGCTGGTGGGCTTCTCTTTTCCTTGGGTAGTCATCAGTTTGATTTTCTTCCTCAAAGGTTGAGCTCTCAAAGCCACCACCACCCATTTCCCCCCAACTTTTTGACTGACTCTTGGTGCTAGGGAATACCACTGGAAGGAGCTCTGCTTCAGTCCTGTGTGCACTCATTGCATTTCTCCTGCTTGCTTCTCCCTCCATCATTCCAGTGTTTTTCTCCTCCAGACATCCTCCTCTCCACCAGGAGCTGCTTCTGCTGAGCCTGCAGCAGCCGAGCATGGCCCAGTGTCATTCCTGGTCAGCTGCCTCTCCCCCATCTCCCCTGCCACACTGACTCCTGCATCTTTGCATCATGTGCAGAGCAAGATTATCAATAGCAGCAGCAGCAGAGCCCAAGGGTGTAGACTCTGCTGGAGGGCAGTTGCAGAGCTAGAGGCTAAGTCTAAGTGCATAGTAATTCGACATCAACACGGATGGTAACAGAGCCCTGACGTGGTGCAAAGGACCGGTCAGTGATGGACACCTTGAGCAGTCAGTGATGGACACCTTCCCTCCATGGGCTATAAATATTCAGCAGTCCTCCATCTCCCCTGGACACAGCAGCAGCTCACTCTGGTGGCTGACAACAGAAGGAGGTGGGCTCCAGAAGCATCCTCATGCTTTTAGTACTGGTTTTCACTGGTGCAGCTCTATCTCAGCCTGGTATTTAACCCCTGTGATGCTGGTTTCTCTTTTTCCCTATGGCCAAGTAAAACCTCCTGTATTTTGGGATGTTGCAGGGGCTTATCAGGCAGAGCCGTATGAAATGTGTGGCACAAGAGGAGGAGATGTTTCTTATCCTCATGCCAGTGTCTCACTGCTTTGGAGAACTTGTCTGGAACAAAAGCAGAACACCTCTTGCAGCTCTGTTAGTGGTCTGCAGTCCCCTCCTAAAGCTGGGGGGGAACTGAGTCACCTCAACTCAAGGGCTGCAGGGTGACCTTGAAGCCTGGGGATGCTGATGCAGATCCCAGCAGAGGTGAAGAGTCACTGGGCTCTTCACAGCAGGTGAATTGCAAGTTGGGCTGCTCTCTGCTGCGCTGTTGCAGGGGCATTGGCTGGGTTTGTCAAGGCTGGCACAGTGAGATCCATCTGGGGCAGTGTGGTCCCTTGGAAGGGGCATCAGGGAGACTTTATATTTGTCCTGAGTGGTTCAGGAATGCCTGCCCTGCCTTGCTCTCCATGGCTCCTCATTTAATGACATTGCATGTTTTAGGGGTTTCTAATATTCTGAGTGCTCAGTTTCCTAAAGCAACTGCAAACCCTCCCCTCCCTCTGTCCTTCAGAGGGTCTGCCAGGAGGTACCCAAGACAGCTCTTGCTTTTAAGATCGAGTCTGCCCACTTCCCCGGCTGACACTGTGACACCCAACTCTGGAAATCAACTTTGGGCTGGAAAACAGGGAGCGTGTGCTACCCACAGCTGCCCAGGAGTGATCGATCAGCCCGATACCCACACGGTGTCATTTTAAGGCCCAGAGCTTTCTATCCAGCAACTAAAGCTGCTAAGTTAAAGACTGCAGAGTGCTTTGGGGTCCTTGGAGAAGGGACTGTGTCTGCAGCAAGTCCTGCTTCCCAATGTCGCCCTCAAAAGCTGTTTGTCAGCAAATCGCCTGGATTTGAGATTCAGGTGAGTTGTCAGCTGAAAAAATATTCTTCCCCACGTAGCTGTGACCTCGGAGGTGGCTGGCTCATTTTGTAAAGACATTACTGCTCCCCTTGGGAACGGAGTCTTCCTCTGTTTTATGCTCTGAGGAGGCAGCTCTTTTCATGTTTATCTTTGATTCGAGCGGTGTAAGGAGCAATCCCTCGCACTTACGTGCTTCATTGTATTCAGGCCATGAGAGATTCTCCCCTACCGTTTGTAGCTCTCTTTTCAGTGCAGCTGTAAAATATTTGAACAGGATGAAAAAAAAAAGAAGAGGGAGGAAAAAAAAGACACTAAACAGCCTCCAGCATTTAGAGGATAAAACGAGATGTAAGCAGGGGGATGGCTGCACTTAATGCACAGGGCTAGGACAGACCGTGGCCTCTCTTAACTGCTGCTCTCCTGGCTGCCTCTGTGACTTTGTCTAATTCATTTGACCTTCTCCTGCTACAGCTCTGGGGTCTGCAGCACACCCCATCTTTTCCACCTGGAAAACCCATGCAAATGCAAAGCCACGAACAGAGTTAGGAGGTCTGGCTGGGAGAGACGATGCTGCTTATTAGTCCAGCTCATGGGGGATGAGGTATTAGTGAAAGAGCTCAGACAGCGTTGTGCTGAGGTGGTGAAGTGCGTGCACACGCAGATGCAGCCTCCAAGGGAAACAAGACTGGAGCTCACCCCACTCCAGCTTTTTTTCCTCCTTGCTGGCCGAGTGAAGGCTTGGGAAGCAGTTAGGGAAGACAGCTTGGAGCATGAGCCGTTGTCTTGTGTCAGGACTCACACTTGCTGTTCACATTTACTGGAGAAGTTTGCAGTGTGGTTGCATGTCCTTATGTCTGCTGAATCCCCAGCGAGACTGAGATCTCTTCTCCCACTCATTGTTTAGGGCCAAGGAAGTTCCCAAGCCATCTCTCTGTCAGGCCTAATGCTGCAGGGAAGCTGCTTTGCACAAGGTGGTTGCAAGCCACTGCAATGAAACCTCGAGGGACTGCAGCAGGCAGTTTAATGAGTTCAAGGATCCTCAGGCTGATTTCCTCCTTTGGAAACCTGCTGTGAATTCAAAACGGAGCCAGACTGGTGTAAAGGGCTATCAGGGGGTTACAGGTTTGGAAAAGTAGAAACTCTGCATTGATGATCGTGGGTGGTCGACTGGAGCCCTCCAGCAGGATCTGGAGCAGTCCAGGTAATTCCCAATTAAATCACTGCGTTTGGGTTTTCTTAAACTTCTAGGTCATAATGGGACGTTTGGGGATGGAGCAGAGTGAATATTTGACATAAATATGCCAGTGCTCTTCTGTGGGAGAAGGGAAGAGGGAGCCTGTGAATTAATGATCAGCTTTTAATTTGTCCTTTCATTGGGATCAATGAAAATGTCAGGATGATTGAGGTTTATGTGCTCATGGGAAAGACGTGAGCCCAAGAGAAAGACATCGGGCCTGGCTTGTAATAGGTTTTTTCACTGGAGAAGATCCTTCCCTCCATCTCGAACGCAAGAAAGGGGATGAGGGAGAGCAAAAAGGCAGCTCAAAATGTACCCCTCTCTCTCTGGGAGGTGCTGATGATCCCCAGGAGCCGTTGCAGTCACCTGCAGTCACATTATCCATCCTACTGAGCGAATTTCTCAGGAAGCCTAGGAAACGCTGAGGTCCCAGCAGAGTCCTCAAGCCCAGGATATCCTCGGTGCTCAGTGGCTGTCCTTGGCACAGGATGGAGCCTGGCTGCTGTCGGCAGATGCAGTCTTGCTGGCTGCAGCCGCGTGCTGTTTGCTCTCGGCAGTGCTGGGAGGTTCGGGGTTGGAAGTGTTTCAGGACAGCAGGAGGACAATGTGCGACTCGTGTTTCTGAAGATCCTGGTTTGGAAGGGCTGGCTGCTGCTGACGGGTGTGAAAAGCTGGCATTAAAGTCAAAAGCTGCTGCTGTGGCCAGATTAGGATTCCGATCCCTGGGAACAGTGGTGTTTGATCCCCACAGCCATATTTAGTTCTGCAGGACAGCGTTAGCCTTGGCTCTGCCCAGGGTGTCACTCTCCCCATCGTGCAACCAGGATGAATGAGGTTTTGAGTGAATTGTAGATTCCTCAGGACTTCTGTCAAGAGCAAGCAGTCTCCCAAACATCATTCTTACAGATAAACAGTCACAGGGGCCTTTCAAACCTAAAACGGGCACCGACATCCTTGTTTCAGCCAAAAGGAAGGTATTTCTGAGCCTTGGCAACACTCAGGCATAAGGAAGTTCCTCTTTTGGCTACTCACTTGGTGCCTGCAGCATCGCTGACTAGTCAGTCAAACCTTCAAGTGGGTAGTCAGGGGTTTAGCTGCCTACAGGAGGGACCTAGAGTGGAACCGTGACCTGGGTGTTGTAGTCTCCTTTGTGCAGCCATCCTGTTTTGATGGAGGCTCTCGAGCAGCCCAGTGGTGGGGGAACATGTTTGCAAGGAACCAGGAGTGCTTTGTCCTGATTAAATATGCATTGTGACAAAATGCCACCAACACAAGGGAGTTGGCAGCGACTGCTTCACCTCGGAAAACAAAGTCAGGCTTGCTCATTCTGATGGAGCTCTGTGATGTGATTTCCTTCCCTCCTCCACACTCACCTGCTCACATTGTGAGCCTCTTGTTCCACATAATGAAGAGGGAAAGGGTGAGCTGGGCTCTCTCATCTCATGGCTGTTTTGTCTCAGTGCATCAGTGCCCCCAAATACTTCTTTTATTGTCATGTAGGGATGTGGGTACCAAGGCTTACACTCTGCTCTGTGAACTCTGGCACTGAGTTGAGGTCTTCTTCAGGTGGGTCTGCCTCCAGGCAGTACCTGTAGCCCCTCTCTTCCTTCTGTGTGTTGGCTCAGGCTGGGTTTTCATCGCAGTGAATTTGTCATTCCCAACACTCCCAGACATGAGCAATGCAACTGTGCTGCTGCCAGCAAACACAGCCCTCAACAGCAGCTTTTAGGGTAATATCAGCTTGGCTATTGCCACTTCTTTTTCCAGCCCCGTGGCAGCCGTCTCAGGAACTGACCTCATCGTTTCCTGATTTTGTAGGGCACGAGGAACGTGTACGGGCTGTTGTAAATCCTTAGCAAGCCGGTGAGCACATCCTGCCTGAAGCCTCCCCTCAGCCCGTCCCTGCACACCCGAATCACCGCCGGGCGTCAGGGACCACTGAGCATCCTGGTGGTCTCAGCAGACAGAGGTTTTAGTGAAGTAAAGGTCAGCTCTCACACACCTGGAAGGACTGAGAGCTAGGTCCCCTGGCTTCCAGCTATGTTTCTTTCCTCTTTTGAGAGAAATGAGCGTTTCTTGTGGAAGGCAGCAAAGTGGCTGTGTAATCGATCCTCCACTCCAGCTTAATACTTATCCCACAGCCTGACCGGTCCTCACTGCTTCAGGGCAGATGCTAAAACTCAAGCTTTAGTTATGGAATAAGTTACTCAGAGAGAAACTTTCCCATGAAGTCCTTTTGTTGCCTTTTCCTTCCCTCATCTCTCCAAGCAAAGGATTTTATATTCCTGCTCAACCACCGGGGCTTTTATTGCTCTTGCTGTTGCTATTATTGAAACGTCCAACCCTGCCTTGAACTTGTAGCTCGCAGAGCTGTACGGGAGCAGTGAACTGCATGGATGAATTGTGTGTGATGTCAAACCCAGGGCCTCAGAAATCCTTCGGTGAGCTGCTTTTTAGTGGGTTTAGTTTCCCAGCTGACTGTTTAGCCATCTTCACTAGCAAGTTGTCTGGGTGAACTGAGAACTCACCCGCATTCAGGATAAACTCACGGGTTTGGGGTTTTTGTTCTTAGGTTTAGAAAATGTCAGGTTGTCTCTGGTGGAGGATGTACGTGCACGTGTATGTGTTTTATTTAGTGTGTGTGGCATCCCTGCATATGTCTTGGCTTGGTTCAGGAGCTGAAATAGCAAAACAAGCTTTTCTTTATTCAAAAAGTGGAAATGAAATGATCAAAGAGCTCAGACAGGCTGTGTGCAATGTCCCGGGTTTTGTGCTGGATACATAGATATCATAGAATCTTTGAATCATAGAATCATTAGCGATCAGAAGGGATGGCGGGTCTGGAACATCTCCAGAGAAGGAGACTCCACAACCTCCCTGGGCAGCCTGGTCCAGTGCTCCGGGACCCTCCCTGGGAAGAAGTTCCTGCTGATACTGATAGGGAACCTCTTCTGTTCCAGCTGGCACTCAGTGCCCCTTGTCCTATCCCCAGATGCCCTTGAGCAGAGCCTGGCTCCATCCTCCTGACACCCACCCCTCACAGATTGAGAGACAGCAATGAGGTCCCCCCTCAGCCTCCTCTTCTCCAAGCTCAAGAGACCCAGCTCCCTATAGCAGTCACTATTACTATGACTCTTCATGCTGTTGCGTTGCCCATCATGCTTCTAAGGTTACAAACCATTTGGTTAGCCCATTCCTGTTCGTTTCCACCCATTGAGCACGGTTTCAGTTTCACTGCAGTCTGCCTACAGGCTGTGGGGAGCCCTAGGCAGCAGTCTGTGGATATCACTGGTCGCAGGGATGCTCTGATTTTTGTGTTGAGGATGCTAGGACTCATTAAGACAGCATAGTGTGGTGGACAGGCTCTAGGAGGGCGAATCTGAGACTTAATGGATAATCACTGACAGTAGAGGAAACTATCGAATCATAGAATGGTAGTGGTTGGGAGAGACCTCTGGAGACGATCTAGTCCAGCACCCCAGCCAGAGCAGGTTGTCCTGGAGTAGATGCAATCTACTGCAGTAGATGCAGTCCTGCAAGAAAGAAGGTTGTCGGGAAGTAAAGGAGGGGACCTCATAAATCTTCATCCTTCTGCAAATTTCAGATGTAGAAATACAGGGTGAAAATAATTTTAGAGAACTCGTTTTGTTCCAGCTCTCCAGCCATGTGAGTTAAGGAACAGCAGAAGATGGGGGGAGAAAAAAGCCAAACCCAGAGTTTTCAGGCTCTGTATTTTTGGATGGGGCTTTGCTGAGCTTTTCAGTGGATTCTCTCCCCCCCTCTGCATTTGGCAGAGTTAGCGTGACAGAAGCTGAGCTGGTACATATGTTTTATAACCACACTGCACGTTGTGACTTTCAAATCAGTTTATCAGTGTCTCTTCCTTCTCTCTTTTCACATTCTCGGTGGTTTTTGTTGTTGTTCGTGAAAGTTCCGCAGCCTCGGCTGAGGAATGGGCTGTCATTTTGTTGAGAGAACTGCAGTGACATTTTGGTTGGGTGGGATTGACATTCAGGGAGTCACAGAACGTTAGGGATGGGAAGGGACCTCGAAAGATCATCCAGTCCAATCCCCTTGCCACAGCAGGATCACCTAGATCCAGTCACACAGGAATATGGCCAAGAGGGTTTGAAACATCTCCAGAGAAGGAGACTCCACAGCCCCCCTGGGCAGCCCCTTCCAGGGCTCTGGCACCCTCACCAAGAAGAAGGTTCTTCTCCTCTTGATGTGGAACCTCCTCTGTTCCAGCTGACACCCAGTGCCCCTTGTCCTGTCATTGGGTGCCCCTGAGCAGAGCCTGGCTCCTTTCTCCTGACGCCCACCCTTTCCATAGTGATCAGCATTAATGTGCTTACCCTCAGGCTCCTTTTCTCCAAGCTCAAGA
Organism: Upupa epops; assembly: GCA_013397515.1. NCBI lineage: Eukaryota > Metazoa > Chordata > Aves > Bucerotiformes > Upupidae > Upupa > Upupa epops. The sequence goes on from VZRI01002959.1 coordinate 363,989, forward strand.
GCCCCAGCTCCCTCAGCCTTTCCTCAGCAGGGAGATGCTCCCCTGTCTTCATCGTCTTTGTGGCTCTGTGCTGGACTCCCTCCAGCATCTCTGTGTCCAGGTGAACACAACAGCCAGCCATGGTTGGATCCATTGTTTCTCAACTCCTGTCTGTGACCAGGAGAGCAGTCATTTAGAATAAAATACCATTTCAGAAAGGAATCACCAGAGCTCGGTGTGATTGCAGGGAGCAGAATGCCCAGGGCACGTTTGTTCCCATGCATCAGGGGAAAGTCTAACCCTGCTGATGTGTGGAGGCTGTCCCACACATAGCTCTTGCTTCAGCTTCTTAAAATGACACTATCTTAGAGAATTAAAGGTCTGCACGTGAGGTACAGACCTGTGAGTGGACCCCTGTGGCTTGGCATGCCAGCAAGCCCTGGAATGGGGTTAAAAAGGACACAACACTGGTTCAGGTTGCTGGCTGATGCTTCCTGGTGGTGGCCTCCATGAAGCTCAGCTGAACTACATCTCCTGATACCAAATCCATCTCATTTTCCCCCCTTGCTTCTCGTGCTCAGGCATGATGCATAGTGTCTGGAAGCAAACAGAATAAGATGCATTTGTTGGATTGTTTCTTTTCATTATCCAGACAGAAGGAAGAGGCAGTTGAGAAAGTTTGGGCAGACGGTGCATAGTTGTTGTTTATGTTAAACAAAACGAGAATGTGCAGCATTCGGGTGTATAAACAGCATGACAGCAATAAGCATCAAACAGAAGATTGGAAGCAGATTTCACTTTCAGGCCCTGGGGAGCAGATGGATCTGAGATCATTGTGCATTTATGTACAGCTCTCAGACCTATAGAATCTCATTTATTCCCCGCGTCGATGTGTTTTACAGGAGTCAAATGTTGTGCTGCTGCAAATGGATGCAGCTCCATTGAACATAATGGGCTGGACCCAAGTACCTAGATCTGTCTCTTAAACTGCTCCAGCAACACTAAAAGGATGGAGAGCTCCTTTAGTCTTGCAACCAGAGATTGCCTTGTCATCTTAATGTTCAGGTGGCATAAAGATAAGGCAGTTTGTATTTGGATCTCTGTGTGCAGGCTGGGTGGAGCTGAATGCGAGAGGAATCACAGCTGGTGGCTACTCTTGTTGACCTTGGACAGAAACTGGTTTCTATCCTGTCAGGGATTGGAAGGGACCTGGAAAGATCATCCAGTCCAGTCATCCCAACAGAGCAGGATCCCCTAGATCCAGTTGCACAGGAACAGGCCAGGCAGGTTTGAAACATCTCCAGAGAAGGAGACTCCACAGCCCCCCATGGCAGCCCCTTCCAGGGCTCTGGCACTCTCACTGGGAAGAAGTTTCTTCTCATCTTGGTGTGGAACCTCCTCTGTTCCAGCTGACACCCAGTGCCTCTTGTTCTAGCATTGGGTGCCCCTGAGCAGAGCCTGGCTCCTTTCTCCTGACCCCCACCCTTTCCATAGTGATCAACAGTCATGGGGTCCCCCCTCAGGCTCCTTTTTTCCAAGCTCCAGAGCCCCAGCTCCCTCAGCCTCTCCTCATCAGGGAGATGCTCCCCTCCCTTCATCATCTTTTATGGCTTTAACTTGGTCCTTTATCTCTCATTTCTTACGCCCTTAACCTGCAAACTCCCACCCCAGCTGCTGTACCAGGCTGAGCTGGAGATGTGGTTCACTCGGTGGAGTTGTATCTGTTCGTGTAGCTCAGGACTGATGCTGTAAGACAGAGGAGAAGTCAGCCCATCCTCTACACAACAGTGGAGACAAAGCCATCACGTCTCGGTTTCAGTGGGCCAACTGGATCTGTTCAAAGGCTGCATCAATTTGCTACTTGAAGAGGCAGGACCACACAGGTTGCCTATTATTTACGGCCCTGATTCCCCAGCAGATCCGTGTCATTGAAGTGAAGGACATAATGAGGGATTTCAATCCCAAGCAGAGACTATCCAAGCAGGTGGGAAAATGATGGGCCAGAGTCCAGCCTTCAGAGCACAGCCCGAAGCGAAGCTGTTTTAAATAGCAACAATGACCCTAATCCCCCAGCAGGATGGAGAGATGCAGATTGGGAAAGGGAAGAAAAGGCAGAAAATAGTAACCACAGAATGTTGGGCATGTGAGAATCCCTTTCAGGATGCATTAATGGGATGTAGTGAATAGGAAGAAGAGACCCCAGAGTGTGTTTAAAACTGATTCTGGTATAATGTGAACCACTGCACACGAAGCCCTGTGCGAAAGAAGTAATACACATATATCCCTGTGGTCAGTAACACTGGCTGGCTCAGTGTTTAACAGCATCAGAGCTCAGCATTAACCGAGAGGCAGAATAACACGAGCAAACAAGATGGCAATTGGAAGGAAGAACACGATAGGGTTCCAGCGAGGTTCCTCTCCAAGCAATGGGGAGCTGAGAAGGAGAGAAAACCCACCCGCCATACACAGCTCTGCAGAGACACCTCCAACGATGGCGTGGGTACGCGCGCACCTCCTCCATCGCCAGCTCTCCTGCAACAATTCGTCTGGAACAGGCGCTCGCCTCCGAGTGAAGAGTTTTAATAAAGGATCCTCATGTGCAAGCCATGCATGTATGTGAGAGGGGATGGGGATGTGTATTTTTAACCACGAAAACTCCCACCAGCCGCAGTCTGAACACGGGCTGTACGATCTGCAAGGGAAAGAGAAAAATGTGCTGGTTTCCTCCAAAATTGGATCCTTTGCTGCAAACTGGGCAGCTGGTCCAAGAGAAGAGATGGAAAATGTGGTCCTGCAGAATCATAGAGTGAACTGGGTTGGAAGGGACCCCCAAAGGTCATCCACTCCAACCCCAACAGTGGTTAGTAATTTAAGGATGCTTAATTTTAGCATAGCCTCTTAGAGTTCTTGTCCCTGGCACTTTATGGGGATCAAACCGTCTCTGGATACACAGATACACAGATCATTAGGGGTCGGAAGGGACCTACAGTGATCACTGAGTCCAAACTTCCTACTTGAGCTTGTTCATAGAACCTGAGATGTGTTATACAGAAACACGTCCAGATGGGTCTTAAAAGTCTCCAGAGGAGAAGATACCACAACCTCTCTGGGCAGCCCATTCTGTACTGTGAGGGTGCTCTGTGACCCTTAGAGTAAAGAATTTCTTCCTGCACACTTCTTGTACTCCCACTGACACTCATTTCTCCTTGTTCTGTCAAAGGGTGCAAGGGAAAAGAGATTCTCTCTTTCTTCTTGACACCCAGCCCTCATGGCTTTATAGACAGGGATTAAATCCCCTTGTAACCTTCTCCTCTCCAAACTGACAAGCCCCAAGTCTCTCAATATTTCCTCATCAGACAAGTGCTCCAGTCCCCCAGTCACCCTAGAGGCCCTCCATTGGACTCTCTCAATCAGATCTCTATGCCTCTTGAACCAGGGAGCCCAGAACTGGACACAGTATTCCAGATGTGACCTCACTAGGGCAGAGTAGAGAGGGAGAAGAACCTCCCTTGCTCTGCTGGACACTCTTCTTGATCCATCCCAGGATTCCATCGGCCTTCTTGACCAAGATGCCCAAGGCTCGATAACCCCTCCTGCAGCAGCTGAAAACAGATCTGTGTGATGGGGTTTCCAATCATAGAATCATCAGGGATCGGAAGGGACCTCGAAAGCTCATCCAGTCCAATCCCCCTTCCACAGCAGCATCACCCAGACCAAGTTGCACAGGAGACGGCTGGTAGTTGATAATTTCTGCAACTCGGAGGAGAAGAAGGGTGAAATCCTGTCTCCACGAACATTAATAGCAGATGCACAATTGACTTCAGGGGGTGAGGACTTTGCTGGGCTGTCTGAATGCACCCCTCCTGCTGACTGTGGTCTTTAGATAGGATCTGAAGCTGTGCCAGGTCCGGAGGAGCATACTGAGCCTCTCAATGTAATGACTCAGGCCAGTCAGATTTATCTATCCCATGTATCCTGGCTGTTCTACTTCTCAGCACTTAATACCTTGCCTGATGTAAGCTTTAGTCATGCTGAAGAAAGCAGCTTTATTGAATTTGGCTTTATGTTAGCATTGACTGGACGGGCTGTATCAGTTCAGAATGGGCTATTACCGTCCCTTTTGCAGGGCTCAAATGTCTTAAACAACGTGCTCTGCTGATGTCAGTGTCCCAGTGTCAAGGGGTCATCAATGTAAGATCTGCTGGTGTCTTTCTTCGTGTCTTTTATAGCCCAGGAGAATATGCACGTGACGATGCGGCCTTCATATTGAAGGCCAGCGGCAAGGATGCAGTACAGCAGCCATGAGCTGCACTGCTGCTCCCCAGGGCTCGGCTTTGGTTTCCAACAGCCTCCACCATGAGGCTGCTGCCTCTGGCTCTGCAGTGTCACTGCAAGGGCAACTTGAGATGATTTGGGGTTCTTGGTCTCTGACTCTTTGAGGCAGTTGGGAGCTGAAGAAATGCACACTAGAGTCTCTTGAGCCTCTCCAGTGGGCCCAGCAGGATGGAGGATGAAGACAGTGGGAGGACAGGCTGGAAAGGGTCCAAACAAGAGCCATGAGGATGATCAGAGGACTGGAACACTGGCTATATGAAGAAAGGCTGAGAAAGCTGAGTGTGTTCAGCCTTGAGAAGGACAAGGAGTCCTCTGGAAACCACGTGCCAGTACCTAAAGGTTGGCTACCAAGGACTCCATTTTCACAAGGAGTCCTCTGGAAAAAACACGGGGTGATGGGTGTAGGTGACTCCTGGGGAGATTCCCATTGGAGTGCAGAAGAGAATCCTTCCCCATTGGAACAATTCAAGGCTGGAATCATCTCCCAGGGGAGGTCGTCTATTGCCCTATGTTGGACAGTTTGAAGACCCAGCTTGAGAGGCTGCTGGGGCATCTGATTTAAACTCTGCTTTTAGCTGGATAGGTTGGACTAGATGATCCTTGAGGTCCCTTCCAGCCTGGTATTCTATGGATCTATGGAAGGCTATGAGAAGTAAAGTGGAAACCATAAATGACAGGAGTATAGGCTTTAGGAAAGCATGCTGCTTCGGTTTAATAATAAATGAAACCTATATAGGTTTAATAATAAATTAAACCTATAGCAGATACCCACCTGCCCCCCTGGCCTCTTACGGCCTCTGGGGCAGAAAGAGGGTGATTGTGCGTGCCAAGGGGTTTTAAAAACCAGATATAGAGAAAACTTTCCGTGCGCCCTCAGCCTGACCTGCCATCCCGCAGCCTGCCCGCCTCGTGATCCCCTGCATTGCTGCACGTCCCACCAGAATACCTGCATACCTCCAGCTGTGGACTGAGCCCCCGGGCAGGGGAGGCAGGTTTTGAGTCACTTTCTCAGAGCTCCTTTAGCTGTCATCAGTGCGAATGTGTTGGAGCAGCATTTCATCCCCGTGCTCGAGGGCCATGAGGAGCTCCCGAATGACCAACATATCCAGCTCTGAGCCTTTTCCAGTCCAGCCAAATGAAAAGGAAAGGACAAAATCGGTTCTGCTGTGGAGGCGCTTCACGACAAGTGCAAATCCACAAGTTGCTTTGACTCCTGGATGGATAAAGTCTGGAATCTGAAGGATGTTTGAGGACAAATTTTCAGAGGTTGGCATGTACATAGTGACTGTAAAATTACTTCATGGAGCCTGGCTGTGCATGCTAAATCCATATTTGCCTGCGCAAGCAAGGTGCTTATGCATGCGGCAGGGTGGTTTGCAGACACAAAGGCGAAGGCGAGTTCAAACCCTGTCTTCCTCCAATCTTTATGACTGCACTTAGCAGAACCCTTCTCTGGCCAGGAACCCTTCCCTGGGTCCTGCGCTTGTGAGGAAAGCTCATGCTGTGGCCCCAGATGGAAAGGCTTTAAGCTCATAGCTTAGTTTCACATAGACCATTGTAATTGGGATGGTTCCCAAAGCAGAGAGTAACCAGCCCTGAGTTTTAAATTACCCCGGAGCGAAGTCTGTGCCTGCAGCACAAATTCTCACTCCCCATTTCATGCTGCAGCTTTGGCTCTTGATGTCAACAGGTAAAAGCTCAGGGTGGCTCTTAGAAAAAGCTTCAAATTACCCTCACTTCTGCCCCAAGGCAAAGCTCAGGGCTGGTGACTGCCTGGTGAGGTGATGCCCACACCCACGGGCAACTGCAAGCTGTGATGGTACTTCTGACTCTTCCAACTTCAGTCCCTAACAGCAGTGAGTAGGTGAGCTAAGCTCAACACTTGTGTGATGCTTAGAGAGAGCTGAGCTTGGTTTCCTTTCTCCAGCCTACATGTTTGGGGCTTGGGGTCCATGCTTTTCCTGGGCCAGAGCCCTCTGGAGCAGAGTTTGGTTGCAGGACCCTGCAAACCAAACAGATGCTGGGTAGACCCGGACAGGAGGGTGGGCTCAGAGGTGGTAGAGGTGGGCCAGCTGCGATGGGGGAACACAGTTCCATCAGTGCTGGGTGCTGCAGAATATCGTCCCTGTTTCAGCACACGAAAACTCCCTGTGCTTGCTGCTTGTCTGCAGAATTATGTGACGAGAGCAGCCAGTCCCACCTCGGTGTCTAGAGGCAGGAGGAATCGTACTGCTTTTAGTAATCTAAAGGTCCACAGGCTTTGAAAAGAATTCTCTGAGTAAAGTGAGCGCCTAATCCTGCCTCTCCCATGCCATTCCTGCCTCCCTGAAGATCTTTGTCTCCTGCCTGGCTGTTGTTGGCAGCTCAGACTCATGTTGGTTAATAATAGTGGCTTGGGGATAGGGGTTACAACCAGAGCGATGTCCGTAAGGCACTTGTTTTCAACAAACGGGGTAGGGTGTCTGATCTGCCACGTTGGCACGTGGCATCCATGGAAATTTAAGGCCTGATATTTGGTGTCCGGCTCATCCCTAACAATGTGGGTTCATCACAGCCCTAATTATAGCTCTTGGGCAGCTGACCTGGGGTAGCACGGGGCTTGTTTATAAGGAATATTTATAAACAGAGCCACAATCTTCCCAGGAAAAGGTCTCTTAAAGCGAGATGTGCTATAGCAATCAGATCCATCGTGGGGGACATCGCCACACGAACTCCATCCCCTTCCAAGCAGGGCCCACGCAGCATCGCTCCCTTGCAGCGGGGAGCCCCCAGTCTCTGTGTCCCACCCCAAACCCAGCCTGCTGTTCTTGCAGAATGAATCTCTGCACTTTCTGGTTCTTGCAGGAGAGAGGGGATGTGTGGAAGCAGCGCTTTCCCCACGCCACGGAGGGCGTGTGACGGGCATGCAGTTGTATCTCAATAGGCCACTGCAGTGTTCAGCTGCAATCATGTGGCTTAATTACCTGACTGGATAAATGAGTTTCCCTTGACAAGATTCGATCCTTTCGGGCCCCTTGACTAATTACCTGCTATTGTGAGAGGCCCTGCTTGTTGGGCAGAGCAACTCTTGTCCCCCAGCAAGAGCCAAATAGAGAAATAAACACAAAAGTCTGGAGATCAGGGGGTGCTGGGTTCCTCTCCATATTTCCTGCTGCAGAAAGGGCTGTTCATTATGTTCCTCTTTCATGATAAAAGTAGCTTTTGCAAACAGTTTTGCTTGTTTGTTCTCTTTTTTAAACAAAAGGACCTGTACTTTTGTCTTCCTAATCATTGTGGAGCACAAGGCAAGGCTTGCAAGGAGAAGCTGGCAAGAAACCACCTCACCCCGCTCTGTACTACCTAGATTTTTTAGTGCCCTGTCCCTTGTAGATCCGCTGGGTCGGAGCTGCTAATTGCTGTGGACAGAGAGGAGCTGCTTAGTGACTTTTCTGAGCCTACAGGGAGGTGAGGACTGGCCCGAGAGCACAAAGCAAGGAGTCTGGCCAGAGAAATGATGCAATAGCTGAGCTCTGCAAGGAAAGCATCCTCTCCTAACTGCCTGTTTGCAGGCATCACTGGAGGGAATGTCTGATGAGGAGAGGCTGAGGGAGCTGGGGTGTTTAGCCTGGAGGAGACTCGGGGGGACCTTAGCACTCTCCACAACTACCTGAAGGGAAGTTACAGACAGGTGGGGGTCAGGCTCTTCTCCCAGGCAACTAGTGATAGGACAAGAGGGCAAGGCCTGAAACTGCCAGGTGAGGGTTAGGTTGGCTGTTAGGAAGCCCTTCTCAGGGAAATTGTGCTCAGGGCCTGGACTGGACTGCCCAGGGCAGTGGGGGAGTCCCTGTGTCTGGAGGTGTTGAAGGACAGACTGGCTGTGGCCCTTAGTGCCCTGGTCTGGCTGATGTGATGTCAGGTCCTGGGCTGGGCTGGATGAGCTCAGAGATCTTTTCCAGCCTCAATGATTGTGTGAGTATCTTATTGGTGGCAGTGGTGTGCAAAACCCACTGGAGAATGCAACAGCTGACCAAGAAGAGAGCTGGCATCTCTTCAGAAGCAGGATCAAGCCTGTGGTGCGTGTGGAGACCTTTCATTTACTCTGCCAGGCTTGCCCCATATCCATCTGGAAATGGAAGGTGACAGAGTCTATGGCTCTTTGATCCTGCTGAGTGGTAGAGAAGGTGCTGTGATGTCAGTGCTTTTCCTGCACTGCACTTGGGTGCCAGGTGATTTGTGGTCCCCGGCCAGAACAGAGCTCCCTAGAAACTTCTAGCAGGCCAGGATCAACACCTCTCTCTGCTTTTTTTTATTTCCAATTGTTTGTTTTCCTTAATAATATGCAGAAAACGTATTGTCCTAAATTAGCCTCTGCTCTGACGTGCTGTCTCACACCTCTGTGGTGTCAGAGTCTTTTTTAGATAGTGCTAGAATTCATAAAAAATGAGAAAATGGGGGTTGTCTGACCTTTTCTTAGAGTACCACACAGCTCTCGCTCACAAGCTGCTAGAAACCAGGTCCACTGGTATCACTCCCCCTGCTCCTGCCCGGAGATGAGCAGAAGGTCTTCTCCTGCCCTTGCTGGGGAAAAGAGGCCCCTATGGTATTTCCTGGTAGGAATGATCTATTTATAGTTGATAATCCCCCGAGAAAATGAGCAGGAGCAACCTAAGGTCGTTCATTCTTACATTTTTTTGCTGCTTTAAGCTCCCCCTAGGAGAAGGATGCTGCTGTGGGCTTAGGCAGCAAAGCTGGAATCCAGCTGGAATGGGGCCCTGGTGCCATGCAGTGGAGACTTGGTCCAAGCTTTCCGTCCTGGCTCACTTAGTGCAGCATGAATCCAGGAGGAAGATGGATCTTCAGGGGTTGCAAGCAGCAAATCTATGCTTTAAAAGCACTTCCTTCTCCACTTTGGGTATGATTTGTTCTTAATGGGAATCTTCTACAGAAGATTCTGCACTTGGAGTACTGAGTCCAGTTTTGGGCACTACAGTGTGAGAAGGACATTGAGGGGCTGGAGCAGGGGCACAGAAGGGCAGCGAGCCTGGGGAGAGGGCTGGAGAACAGGCTCTATGAAGAGCAGCTGAGGGAACTGTAGTTACTTAGTCCAGACAAGAGGAGGCTGAGAGGAAACCTTACTGCTCTTAAAGGAGGTTGTAGCAAGGCTGCTGCTGGTCTCTTCTCCCAAATTCCTAATGATAGGATGAGTGGAAATGGCCTCAGGCTGCATCAGGGGAGGGTTAGACTGGATCTTAAGAAGTTCTTTGCTGAGAGAGTGGTTGGGCANCTGGAACAGAGGAGGTTCCCTCTCAATCTCAGCAGGACCTTCTTCCCAGGGAGGGTCCCGGAGCACTGGACCAGGCTGCCCAGGGGGGTTGTGGAGTCTCCTTCTCTGCAGACGTTCCAGCCCCGCTTGGCTGTGTTCCTGTGCCACTTGGTCTGGGTGATCCTGCTGTGGCAGGGGGATTGGACTGGGTGATCTTTCAAGGTCCCTTCTGATCCCTAAAGATTCTATGACTCCTTTTTTCACTATGACATTGTATTTTTTGCAGCAAGAGAAACAGAAGACATTGGAGTTGAACTATTGAGGCATCAGGTGAAGCACACGTCTTCAGACATTCTCTCGTTGAAATCAAGCTTAAAGAACCAGCTTGATGGCTTGCCAAGGGTCACCCAGGACATCTGTGGGTGTGATAACCGATCTCCCAATCCTCTCCCCAGCTGAGGAGCATCGGTAGCATCTTTTGTAGGAATTGGAGAGAGGAGAGGTAAGGGTTTTCAAGCACAAAAGCTCACTCCTTCCAACTTCTTTAAAGGCTGTGGAGCTAAATCTTTCTTGTGCAATGGGACCAGTGTCAGCAGAGAAAAAATAACAGCAACCTTCAGCTCAGGTTGGTCTGCAATCAGAACAGCCTGCTCCCCCCTTTTCTTTTTCCACTTCCATACTGAGGGCATTTAAAGAACAACAAAGACTCCAAGGCTGTTCATGGGGTCTGGGTTTCTGGCACTGCTTGAGCTACTGCAGAGGAGCAACATCTCTGTATTCAGATGACTTGCTGACTCCGTCAGAGCCCTTGTAAAACACTGTTAAAAATAGTTCTGAATGACATATTCCAGTGCAGTGGAGATTCCTGTGTACACTAATTTGCTTTGAGGATTGCATCATCCTAGAGGAAGTGTAGCCAACGAGACTTAAAACAAAAGTGGTCTGTCTCCAGGCTGAGCTGTGGTACTTGGCAGCGATGCTACTCTCCGCTGAGCCCAGCGTGCTGTTTTGACATGCTGTTCCCCTCCCTGTAATGTCACGCTGGAAGGATGGCATTTCTTCTCTCCTGCTCTGTAAAAGATCCTGCGTGAGCTATTCAAGCTATCAGTGTGTCCTTGAGTGAGGTCATTAGCCCACGTGGGACCTTGTGCTCTGAGCATCACCAGTGTTTCAGGAGGATTGTTCAGGAAGCAGAACGTTGAGGCAGAACCTCTTGTTACTGAGGCAGAAGCCATTGATAACTGCTGATAAGTTGGTTATGGGACTGATGTATTTATCCTGGTTACTGCCCCAGCAGTAACTCTGTTAGAGAGGTGAACTGACATGGTTGGATTCCCAGGAGAGAAGGATTTCTCTGCCCACTCCCAGGATTAACACAGTGGAATCGATCCTAAGGCACAGGTTTTCCACTGCAAACACTGACATACGTGCTTTATTAGCCAGATGCACACCTCTGGGTGATGGCTTCGGGATGGGTAGGGCTGGTGAAGGAGGAGAAGGTGTGTTCTGAGTGTCTGGAAGAGCAGATAACTGGATACCTGGCCACAAAAAAATCAAGATAAACAGCACTGTTAAGTTTTTCCCCATTGTCAGAGGTCCTCAGAGGTCTGTGCTGAGGGTTTGAAATGCCAGTGCTGCTTCTTATTCCTCTGTGAGTCCATGAAATGGCAAGGAGAAGCATCTAGCTCTTTTCTGCATCTGTTTCGATTGGCACCTTGATGGATGCTTGTTCTCAGGTGAAGGGTGAACACATCAGCTGTACTGTAGGAAATGTTACATCTGACTGCCTTGCAGCTATTCCAAGAGTTGATTTTTCTTTCCTGCTGGTGTGAGTGAGTGATTGGAGTAGAGGAAAAGAGATACCCTGGACGGGATGGTGATAAGATTGTTTCCTTTTGAGATCTCAGCTAATGAAAACACTGCCTGTCACAGTTGAAGGAACATCTGGACACCATTCTTAGTTACATGGTTTAGTTTTAGATAGTTCTGTGAGGAAGAGGGATTCAGACATAAATGACCCTTCTGAAACACTTCCAGCTCCAGATATTCTATGATCATAGAATCAGGTCAGGGTCAGAAGGGACCTTCAAGATCATCCAGTTCCAACCCACTGCAGAGGCAGGGACACCTTCACTAGATCAGGATACTCAAGGCCCCATCCAACCTGGCCTTCCAACACTGCCAGGGATGGGGCAGCCACAACTGCCTTGGGCACCCTGTTCCAGCACCCTCACAGCAAAGAATTGTTTCCTCATGTCCAACCTCAGTCTCTCTTCTTCAAGTCTTTAACCCTTTCCCGTTGTTCTCTCCCTTGTCTTGAAAAAAGTAAAACAATAGAGGATATCTAACATTGAAAATGATCTTGGATTTTATAATTTCATAAATTATTGCTGAGATTTATGGTGAAATGTGATAGGACCTCAATAAAGAAAGGAGAAACTCTGCTTGCTAGGGGTTAGTTTGAGGACTGATGCATGCCAAGTACTTGTTATGATATTAATGGGATATAGCAGTGAATATGGGAGGGTAAAATGCTCCAGGAGATGCATAACACAACCTTCTCCCACTGGTTCTCTCCCTCAGAAGAAACGACACTGCTACAAATCTGCCCAGAAAACAGAGGACGAGGTCTCCTGTAGTGGGGTTCCCTGGTGCATCCGTGCCTGCTGTCCTGGGTAAGATTATCAGGAGGTGCTTCCTGAGCAATCTTTGCTGAGATGTAAGGCTATTGCTCTCATATCACTTGTTCCCTCCCACCCCTAGAGGTAGTTATTAATGGAAGTGTGTAAATATTCTGCCTGGTATTTAAATGTGGTTCATGGACTCTGTTCATAGTTCATTACCTGATCCTGCAGAGACCCAAATGCCTGGCTCTGACTCAGAGGAATCCCACAGTCTAACCCTATCTTCTTTTTGTTGTGCTGTTCTGCTAACTACCCATCCCTGGAGCTACATCTGCCCTCTCCATCAGCTGGGGGCTCCTTCTACCTCTGTTGCTTAGCCCTGTACAGGAGGTGCCTGATGGATTTATGCACAGGTTCAAAGGAGATCAGTAGAGTAACTGATCAATTAAAAGCAAGAGCCATTTAATCTGCTTTAGATACATTTTCGATGGTGAACTTTAGAGGTGCTTCAGTTTAAAGTTGGCGATTGCAGGTTTCTTTTATGTTCCCTGGAACAATCACTCCAGGATCCTTTTACATTTTCTCGGTGGAGAAAAATGTCCCTTTCTAGAGGGCGGTTCTTCTGACCTCTCTCAGATGCTTATTTTAGGATGAGATCACTTCCCGTCTCGCCGTCAGCTCTAAATGAGGTCAAGGGTGAGTACAGCTCAGTTAGACTTTTGGATAATTAAATTAGGGTGGATGGGCTGCACCCTGCCGTGCCCCTCAACGTGAGCTGGACCCTGTGACTTCTCCTGCTCCCAGCTAGGGAGTCAGCGGGCTCTCAGCTGGGTTTGTTCCTCCCTCCTCAGAGGTTTTATTCCCTGAGTTCAGGCTCTCGTTGTTTTCTTGTTCCTTGCTACACAATTCACTGGCCATTGAGACCTCAGGATGAGTTTGTAAGGCAGATACAGGGCGAAGGGGAGACCCTCCCTCACTGGTTTACTTGGAAACGGAGCCCAGTGGGTACAACCTTGCTGGTTGACAATAAAATCGATTTCATTGGGGTCTCTTCACAGAAGCAGCCTTCAGAGCAGGTCTCACACCCCAGGAGAGTCTGGCTGAGCTGGGAACACAGCCTGAGAGGGTTCAGTCTCTCTTCTGCTCTATAACACCACTTCAAGCAAAAGGGATCGTGCTCTTCACCTGCAAGAGTGAGAGGAGTCAAGGGAAAGGCAGGAGCTCGGCATGCTAACGAGCTGCACGCCTTTGTTACTGAGGGAATAAAATCTCCCTGCACCTACTATCCCTTTCTGAGCCCATTTAGAAGTGTTTCCACAATGCAAGTAGTGTTCAGGGCTCTCTGTGTCTGACTTGTTTTTGAAATCTCTGTTATACTATTATCTGGAGCATATTAACCCCTAGGTGCTTAGGTTTTTAAATGTATAAGAGATGCCAGAGGGAAAGGGAGAGAGAGAGAGTGAAAAAAAGGAGTATTTAATCCTGCTGAAAAAAAGAGCCAGAAGGTGAAATAGCAGAATAATCACTCTTTAACACAATTTGCTGTCACCTTCACCACAAGGTCCCTTTGCTCCACTACCAAGAATTAAGAGACAAACTCAGCGAAGTCGCTGCATTTGAAAACACCGTGCACGCGCGGCGCCCGGTCGGCACCCAGCAGCTCCCTGTGGAGCGGTTGTTGGCATCACAAACCATTTTTAAACTGATCCCAGTAATGAACTTTTATTTTTCAATCCTATTTACTGTAAATTAGAAATTACTCAGTCAAATGCCATCTGTTAGGCAAAATGCATCCTGTCACTTTCAATTAACCGGCTAAAAGGTTGTTAATGAATAAATATTGACTTCTAGAGGAAATGCTTCTTAACCAGCTGCAGCTCCGCGCACTGTGCTGTTTGACAAACGATCGATACGGAGCTGGTACGCTCCGGCTAACCTGGAGCTGACTGTTGGAAATGCCTTGGTGTGGCTTTAAATGACAAGATACACGGTGGCCTGGCTGTAGGGGTTGAAGAAAGAGATGCTGAGATACGATGGCAAAGCTGCCTCGGTTTGTTGATGCTGCCAGCTCTACTGCCAAATGTAAACCTCAGCGCCCGAGAGGCTAAACTGGGAGTCAGAAATTCAAGCACCCCTGCGACTTTCACTTGATTTTTCAAAGCCTTGAACACTGATGAAAGCTGAGAAGGCTCAGCCCCTTTCCAAGGCAGACCTTTTATTAGATGCCAAAGATAGGCGTGTAGATGCTGTATGAATTGAATCCTTAGGCTTGTTAACAGTTCGTCTGACAACGGCGTCTGGAAAAACATCCCGTGATGATGCTCCAGGTCTGTACTGTCTGGTGTGTGGGGTGACTCATGCCGGGCTCTTTGGTAACCCAGAAAACTACATCTTTGAGCAAAACGCTGCTGTGTGCTTTGAGTCTCCACATCCCTAGTTGGGTTGTAGCATCTGTGAGTAAAGGAGAGCCCAGGCAGGCAGGAGGATCCCGTGGTGAAGGAGCATGAGTGGGGTTCAAATCCTGACCCCAAGCTGCACTTTCAGGGCTGGTAATCTAGTTGCTCTATTCCTCGTGAGACAGAGGAATAGTCCCTCGTGGGACTGTTTAGCTGAGGTCTGTGGGTGGAAAGATTCCCTAACAAGTCAGAAGCCTCTGGATCCTAAGTATGAGGTTAATTAAGCTTCCAGTAGCTTCAGTTGCTCCATAGTTGATGTAAGATGCCATGAGAAGTCATCTACAGCACGGACTCCAAAACACTGCTTGGTTTTATTGACTTCTCCTGCAGGGCCTTCTCCTGTGGCTGTACCTGCCCCAGGACACTGGTGAGCACATGGCTCAGAGAGAGGTCAGGACAGGGGGAGACTGCTATGCCATGGGAGGCTGTTGGAGCTTTTGAGATGACCAGGGCTGTCGAGTGCACACTGCTGCAGTCGTTGAGTTTTTCTTCTTATGGATGAAGATAAAGCTTTCTTGGTTCAGTGCTTCAGCACTTCCAGTTGTTCCTCAACTAAAAATGATCCTCTCAGCCTATCGCTTCTCAAAGCAGAGAGCTTGAAACGCGACAGCTGCCGCAGGACATCGTCTGGGAGCTTAAAGAGTTAAGTGTTTTTCTCCGTGCTGGTGTTTCAGATGTTTTTCTTGCTTGAATAGAAACAATTGTCACCGGCTCCCCGGGCTGAAGATGATCACGATTATGAAGTTCAGAGATGCTTTGCTGTTTTGGCATCTAAATGGAAATGATTCCATCAGCTGGGACTCCTCGGGAGACCATCAGCCGGATTACTGCTTGACGAAGCCAGTTGCTGTAGAGGTTAAAAGGGGCCTTGTAGAGAGGTATTAGCCTTGTCATAGATGGGCAGGGTAGTCTTTATTCTAAATATCCTGCTGATCACGCTGATGTGCTGGTGTGGACAGGGTTTGTTATGTGCTCAACGTTTATTCCAGTTGTCCTTGTGGTACTGTGACCCTGCAGCAAGCAGAGGGTTGTGTGTCTTGCTATGTCAGGTGTAGTTGCTCCTGTCTTTTCGACTGGAACAGCGTGGCTTGATGTGTGCGGGGCAATTCGACTGTCCCAGTCCCTCTGCAGAGCCTTCCTGCCATCGAGCAGATCAACACTCCCACACCATTTAGTGTCATCTGCAAACCGACTGAGGGTGCTCTCAATCCCCACGTCCAGATCATCAATAAAGACACTGAACAAGACCATCCCCAACACTGAGCCCCGAGGGTCAGTTTTACCTCAATATAGAGAGCTCAGAATATTTACAGCCCTGGCCTGATATCCCAAACTCATCTGACCCTGCTAATCTTCTGCATTTCCACTATCACTTAGGATAAAGAGCACCATGAATTAGCCGGGATAGTTTTACACACCTTTCAGTAGCAAAAGGTACTGTAATTTACGGACTCTTTTCTTTCTAGCAGCACGCTGAGCAGCAAGACCGTGGGGCTTTGACAGGTTCCATATAACTAAAGCAAACAGGGAGATAATAGCAATCACATTTAACTGCCAATGAAGAAGAGAAAAGCCCAGCAGTTCTTATCTCGGCCTTATTGGTCCCTGCGCAGTGCTGTTGGCTGGTACTGGTGTTGAAGCACCCACTGGCCATCCCTGTAATTTGTGCTGTATTGCTTAGCACCTGAACGAGCACGTGAGAGGAATCTAGGTGATCGGAGGCACAGGAATTAAAGCGGTTGGAGAGAAAGAGAGAGAGCATCACTGCATTCAAGTTCTTGCTCTGAATTAGAGCTGGAGAAAAATCTAGCGACAGCTTTATTTGGAAGGCAGCGTCCCTCGCACTTACCTTTGGGTATTAAACTGATCGATGCACGTGCTCTCCTCTCCGTGAGCAACAGGACTGTTACAGTTTTCACAAGTGTTTAGAGAACCAGATGTATGAGGAGAGGCTGAGGGAGCTGGGCAGGTTTAGTTCAGAGCAGAGGAGGCTGAGGCTCGAGTGGCAGCAGGGAGGGGGTCAGGTTGTGGTTGTCAGTCTCTCAGGTGTTTAGGTTATTGTTGGGGTGGGGATGGTTGGACTGGGCGACCTAGGAGGTCCTTTCCAACCATTGTGATTCTGGGTTGTGATGCTGTAGTCTGAAACTCAGCTTCTGCCTACTCAGATTTTACCCGTTGGCGTGGACTTAGGCTCCAATAACAGAGTTGAGTCCTTGCTGATGATCCAAAGTTCCCTCTTTGGACTTGTCCCCGGCCAGAGTGGGACATGAGTGTGTAAGGCATGCCTGATAGAGGAAAGAAACTCAATGTCTTTGGTGGGAGTCCAGATCTTCAATAGGATGGCATTTCTTCAGCTGGGCATTTGTAGAGTGATTGAACTTTCAGGGGGATAATGAGAATCTCCCAAGGCCCTTGGCTCATCCTGCACCAAAATCCTCCTCACCCTGGTGTTGTTATCAACCGAAGTTCATCACTTTGCTACCTCATAGTGATGCTGCTGAATAAATCAGGAGTAACTGGGCCATGCTGTGCTGTATAAACTGCATGAATGAGTGAATCTCATCTCTCGCCCCAGGGTGTAAGATGTCAGGAGTGGCAAAGCTTGCTGGCTTGGAAGAGACAACCTCCATGGAATAGCAACAGCGTTTTCCCATCTCTGGGCTCTCTCCTTGGCACCCTACACCAGGGGAACAGCCGTCAGGAATTCTGGAGTAACTTATTCTGCTTCCTTTATGGAAATTGGTGTGGGCAATGGAACAGGAGCCTTTAAGTCAGCTCTGCTTCTGGAGCAGAGCTGAAGGATGCTAGCAGATAAGGTATTAAAGGTCACTAGAAGACTACATTAAGGGATCCAGCACCCTGTGATTACTCCAACCTGGTGCCTGCCTTCTCTCCTCTCTTGCCTTAGGTCTTACTCTCCTCTTATTGCAGTCTCACCTGAGCTGAGTTAACCCCTTAGGTCTTTGCATGAAGACCATCAATATCCACTGGTAGTGCCTGAATTTAGTGCAGCTGGGATAGCCAGGAACTAGTGATTCCTTCCAGCTATAAGTAGGTGGTAGCAACTTGTACTCTGCTTTTGCTTCTGGGAGGTGAAGGGGAAAGGGGGAAGAAGATGTTTGTTGAGCCAGCACTTTCTTGAACTGGGTGCATCCCTGCACAACCAACCCCTGTTTGTATAGGGGGAAAGGACATGCAGAGTGTCTGCTATCAGAGTGGTGGGAGAGGTAAGTGTTGAGCTGACAAACACACGTGAAGGGAGAGGAGCAGAGCTTTGTGCTTACAGTTGCCTGTGCACCTGGTGGAGAACACACTGTGAAGTAGCAGGACTGAGGATTAAAGGGAATTCATTCCCTGGGCTCGCAGCAGGAGAGGACAGCAGTCTTGTCATCCTCTCAGGAGCTTCTTTTCAGGCACGCTCTTAAATAAGAGAGGAGAGTGATTAAATCCCTTCCCTGGGAACCTGCTTCTCTGGGACAAATGAAGAAAGGAAAGGAAAGAAGTAAACAAATATGAAACAGACAGAGCAGCCTCCCAGATTTAATCAGGCTCTGGGCTGTTGCTTGCTTTGTCTTTTGAAGCAGATCTGTGTTCCTGCTCTTGCTTCTGTTTGTATGAGACTTTCTGCAGCCTCCCTCCCTCTTTATCTCTGTACCCACTGCTGTTTCTCCTTGAGCCTGAGTTGTGCAGCGAACTGAAAAATGTGAAGTTGGACTGAGACTCTCGCTATCAAGAGTTCCTTTCTGAACGGATTTGGAGATGACGTTTGATTATTCAGAGCGGCTTTTGAGCCCGTGTAGAAATTACTGAGAGTTGGGTAGTGAAGTCAGAGTTTGCTCCTTCAAAGGCCGTGAGCGAGAGAGCTGCTGAGAGGCGCGTTGGCTCCCAAAGTCAGCTCGTGAGCGCGGGCGATGCCGCGTCTCTCAGACGCTTCAGACACATCCAGCCCTGCCTCACACGCGCGTTGTGTTGCGTTATGTCAGGAGCTGACATGACGTGAGGTAATTGTATGTGATATGACATAATCCACCCGTAACGGAGCACGCGGTAGATGAAAGGACTTTCCCTGAGGCGAGTGGAAAGCAGCTGGTTCTGTACAACACCTGCAAGAAGGGATGGGTTTTTAATCATCCCCTCCTGCCTGGCTGGGGTGGCGAGTGGTTCAGCCTGTGTACATCCCTAATTGAAAACTCAAAATGATTAAGTGCTTTTTAAAATACCACGGCACGGTTTATAGGATTAGAAACAAGTGGACATTTCTGTAAATTCCTATCAGCCATCCATGAAATGAAAAGAAGGAAACGAGCAAATCCAAGCTCAGGTGAACATTTACACTCTCTGAGGGGAGACGATCGGTTTGCTTCAAGCTCTTCTGATGTAAAGACCCTTCTGTTGGCTCTTGTTGTGTGTGCGTGTTTAACTGCTGCTTTGCTGCGAAGGGAAAGGCTGACTCCTCTTTATCTTGGTTTAATCCCGGGTATTTTTGTCCTGGGTGAAATCAAACAGCAGTTGTAGAGAAGACAACAGTTCTTAGTGCTCTGCAAAGCTCTGGTTCACCTAGGAGGAGAAGGGCTTTCCCTCTGATACCAGCACCTCACAGTCCCTTAGCTGTCCCATGTTGTCTTATCATCCTACCCTCTTCTCTGACCAGGCTGGCTCTGACTGCACTTCTTCTGATGAACTCTTGTAAGCAGAAGCAGCTTAACTCAAAAAATGATGCATGTGACTCCTTGGATTCCCTAACGAAGGGGTGAGTTTGTATTCCATCAAAGGCTGGGCTGCAGGTTCCTCTCACTGGCCGTTCCAAGTGCTCCTGCCAAGCGTGGCCATCCCAGTGGATGCCCTTGTGAGCACAAGCAAGCTGTGTTTCAGTGCTGGCCTTGAATGCCCTTCGTTTGGGGTTGAAAGAGACCTGAACGTTGTTCTGAGCTGTTTCTTTTGTGATGCCTTTGGTATAAATCTCTGCCCCCTTTCTTAAAAGCCAGCTCAGCCGCATGAACTAGGCTTTATTTTATGAGGTTCATTATTTTTCTATTGATGTTCATTTTCTGAAAACAGTGTGGAAGCTAAATGCATACAGCCCCCTAGACGTCTCAACAAACTCATATTTCAGTTGCAGTATTGATTGGCTATCTATAAAGCAATACATGGCCAGGAGTTAATGTTAACAGTGCACTCTGTTAACTGAAGTAATGTAGTGAGAAACGAGAAGGAGAGTTGGGCTTGCTTTACTTTTGGCTGCGGTGTGACACCTCCAGCTGAGCTTTATCGCTTCTCCTGAGCGTTAGGTAATCACAGGGATGACCTATAGCTGTTTCCCTTAATGGATGATAAGCAAAACCTGCCAGAGTTCAGGGCTGCTGGTGGTGGAGGTGGCACATAAACAATCCTCCTCATCATTGTGTTTGCACACCAGTTGTTTTCCTGTCCTTCCAGCATGAAGCAGTTGGGTGCAAGTACAATGCTAGAGCGATGCCTACACTTGGTTTCTTCTCTACTCTCTGGGGGTCTCAAAGCTGTTCTTGCTTGTTGCAGACGGGTGGAATTTTTATAGGAACTATATTTGTTCAATCACTTTCCCTCAGGAAATTAAGCTTTAAGGCTAAAAACAGACAGTCCTTCAGGCTGCAAAGCCTTTCTTTTATGGTTATGGCAGATACACAAAATGAGATGGAAGACCCTCCTCTACATTATGTTTGTCTACAGTAATAGAATCTCAGAGTTGTCCAGGCTGGAACAGACCTCTGAGCTCATCAAGTCCAGCCCGGGACCTGACATCTTCACAATCAGCCAGACCAGGGCACTAAGGGCCACAGCCAGGCTGTCATTCAACACTTTCAGGGGTGGGGACTCCACCACTGCCCTGGGCAGTCCAGTCCAGGCTCTGAGCATCCTTCCCATGAGGAAGGGCTTTCTGAGTCTCCTCTTCTCCAGGCTAAACAACCNAAGATGGGAGTAAACCTAAAGGATTGAGAGGGACCTTAACCAGCTCCTTCAGTCACTGTCTCTTTTGTTCCAACCAGAATAATCTCTCCTGATTCTTAAAATCCCCCAGTGACGATGATTTCAGAGATACCCTGATTCAGCCACATGTGAGAGGTATCCTGGTGCCTTGACTAAAGCCCCTTTAATTCAGTCTGGGCTGTGATTATTCTATCTTCTACCCGTTGTACTCACAGGAAAAAGTTTCTCCCCTTCTATCTTTGCTGCTACCCTGTGTGTGACCACGTGTGCCACTTCATTCTCTCCTCTGGTCCTCCCTGTTGTTGCTCTAACCAAATCATCATGGTTTTGTCTGTTTTATCTCTATTTTTTTTTCCTCCTTTTCATTTCTTTTCATTTCAGGCTCCTCTCCTCTCTTCATCATGAATTTAACTTCTCCTGACAAGGCCAGAACATGAAGAAGTTCTCTAGTAAAGCCTTTACCAGCAGCAAACAGAGCAGAAGGCTTTTCTTCACACATCTCAAACACGACGGTGCTCTTTGCGTGCCTCAGCATGGCGTTTGCTGTTTTCAGCGTAACCCTGTTGATTCACATCTATCTGCTGATCCACTCTAACCCTCGAGTCCTTCTCCTCAGAGCTGCCACCCAGTCTGTTGTCCCTGGCTTGTAGTCCTGCAAGTTGTTGTTCCTCTCTCATCTTGATACTCGTTAAAGTTGGGGGGGGAGAAGCTCATTTGCATCTGGTTTTTTCAGACCACTTCTATCGCTTGCCAGGATGATTTTGAACTCTAGCCCTGTGTTTTCTGCTGTAGTGATAGCCCCTCCCTCTGTGGTGGGGAGTGTGTGTGAATATGTAAACAGAAGGGTTATACTCTCTTCAAATTGTTAAGGCAAATACTGCGTGGTGTGAGATCCCAGTCAGAACCCTGAAGTGGTGTGCTTAGGAGATCCTTGCCTCCTTGCGAGTCAGCTGCCACTAGCTACTCTACTAGTGCATGGTTTTTCCTGGGTAGTTTTCCAGTCTCCGACAGGAGTTTCACCCAGTCTGTATCTCTGCACCTGGTTATGAAGAGATCACAGAATTACTGAGGCTGGCAAAGCCCTCTGAGCTCGTCCAGCCCAGCCTGGAAGCTAACATCACCACGATCACCTAGACTGGGGGGCTAAGGGCTCCATCCAGTCTGTCCTTCAATACCTCCAGGGGTGGGGACTCCACCACCTCTGTGGGCAGTCCATTCCAAGCTCTGAGCACCCTTTCCATGAGGAAGGGCTTCCTAACATCCATTCTAATGCTCCCCTTGGCAGCTTCAGGCCCTGCCCTCTTGTTCAGTCACTAGTTGCCTGGGAGAAGAGCCTGACCCCCACCTGTCTATCACTTCTCTTCATGTAGTTGTAGAGAGGGATAAGGTCTCCCTGAGTCTCCTCTTCTCCAGGCTAAACACCACCAGCTCTCTCAACCTCTACTCATCAGCCTTTCCTTCCAGTCCCTGCCCCAGCCTCGTTGCTCCTGTGGACCTGCTCCAGCCCCTCAATCTTTTTCTTGAAGTGAGGGCTCAGAACTGCCCCCAGTACTCAAGGGGAGGCCTCCCCAGTGCCCAGTACAAGGCAGGAGTTGTGTCCCTAGTCCTGCTGGCCACAGTACTGCTGATCCTAGCCAGGATGCCATTGTCCAGCTGGTGAAATGTAGCTATGATCTCTGCTGCTTCTCTGCACCAGACTGGTTTAGGGTTTAACAAAAGAAAACAAACCCCACAGTAACTTGGGTGTCGCTTGATGTCCCTGACAGCTCTTGGCTGTTTCACAGACAGCTTCATCTTTTGTGCCTGTGTTTTTCTCAAAATAGAAGCTAAAATGCTTTTGCATTCTCCCTCTTTCTGTGTTGGGGCTTCCAGGTCCCTGTGTTCGCCACCATCCTTTGGGAGCTCTGCCAAAGGCTTGGGGATATTTCAGCCCACCCGTGAAATGCTGTGGCTTCTGAGCCTTGTTGTCTCTTCTCAGTCCTCCTTGGCCCCTGCTGTGCCAAGCCTCAGGAGCTGCACAGAGCAGATACTCCATCTCTGTTCTAAATGGAGAGGTTTTTGGTCTCATCTGATGGCTGGAGCAACTGAGCAGCCAGGAGACTTTAATCTATGGGGATCAGTCTGGGGAGTTATTTTGCAGTGATGCCGAGTGTCAAGGAAGAGGAGTCACCCTCTGTTCCAGCTGCTGAAAGGCTTCCTCTCCTCCTGTTTGAATCAGAGCTCCCCAAGCCAGGCAGAAGGCATCTAACTGTCATCCAGTGCCCTTTTCTGGGAGGAGATGCTTCAGCTTCCAGTCCCTCCCGCTGCAGGGATTGTTTTTGCCATTTAATGTGATATTTTATGCCATTTTTGAGATGCAGAGTGGATAATTAAACCACATTAAGTCTCTTCATAGACCCTCATTCAAGTTTAACATAGCGTTAATTTGGCAGAGCTTAATTTACTTTATAAACTGAATTAGTGACACACTAGTTCTGAATGAGGGCGTGCATAAAGGAGCCTAATGTGGAGTAAATAATCCAAATTAACTTAGAGTGTGAACAGAAAATGAATTAATTTTTCTAAGAGTCCCAGTACGGGCTCAGTACATCAGTCCTCCTCTGCTCTGGCTACCCCTCCCACTGAGGATTTACCTCCAGTGGTTCTTCTCCCTGATGTATTTGATGGGATCACTGGGCTGATGGCTCTGTTCTTTCAAGCCTCAAAGTGCCTCACGAATGTTGGGGTCGCATTGTCATGATGCATCACTTTGTGCTTACTATGGATAGACCATCTAGGTTGCTCTTTGCTGGGGCATTGTAGTGCTCTGGTGATAGTAGCTGGCTACTATCTGCTCCATTCCAAAGACCACAGAGGTCATGATGAAAAACCTAGCCTGCTCTGCTAGTCAGAAATAATTTGGGATGAGAGGGCAGGACCTGAAGCTGCCAGGGGAGGAGCAGGTTGGAAGTTAGGAAGCCCTTCCTCATGGAAAAGGTGATCAGACTTTGGAATGGACTGCCCAGGGCAGTAGTGGAGTCCCCATCCCTGGAGGTGTTGAAGGACAGCCCAGCTGAAGCACTTAGTCTAATTTGTGGTGATGTTAGGTCAGAGGCTGGACTTAATGATCTCAGGAGTCTCTTCCAGCTTCAGTAATGTCTCCATGTGAAGTCGTTAGAGCAGGGAACCATCATCCTATGCTATCAGTAACCTCTAGGCCTTTTCTCCTTCTCCCAGTCATCCTTCCCATGCCTGCTGACGCGTCCACAAGCAGTGACAGCCTGCTCAACCCTTGCCCAGGCTGAAGGTTTTGCCTGGACTGTGATGGTGCTGTGCTTTCAGAGTGGCAGAGCATTTATTTATAGTTAATGGCATTGTTGACCTCCCTCATCTCCTTACTGCTCTTTTAAGTCTGCTTTAATCTCATTACGTAAGAAGTAAGAGCCTTAGAGGGGGAGTCTGTACCCAAGCAGGCCAACTCAGATAAAGCTCTAAGCACTGTAGGGTGAAAAAAAACCCTAGGATCTGGTTACCAGCTACGTGGGAATCAATGGCAGTGAAGATGTGACCTGGCAGCCAAGTGAATAAAGAATAGGAGGAGGCTGATTCTCCCTCTGCTTCCCTTTTGGTTTAACCAGCCTTCTCCCAGGCCGTCTGGATAAGTAGAAGTAATAGCAGCAATCGGTTCTGGCTCCTGGGCTTTTTCCACGAAGGAGGTTGAAGCAGCAGATTTACTATTGCTCTGGTGAAACACCAGAGAGGAGGTGACGTCTTGGTTTCTGTTCCTGTAGAGCACTGTTGTGCTGCTGTCCTGTGGCTCAGCTCTTAGCAAAATTTGCAGCTAGTCTGGTGTTTTCTCTGCGCTCACAGGAGGAATGGCAGCTCTGCTTTGGCCAGGCTCCTTCCCGCTCCCAACCAGCCCTAAAACTAGAGCCTGTTCATCCCCACATAGCCAGCAGAGTTGGCAGGGATGCTCTAGGACTGCAGGGAATATGATGTGCTGTGCATGGTATAGACCTGAGTTCTCTGAGGAGAGTCTGGGGTTCTGTGTTCACAGCTAAATGGGAAATCCCCCTCTCACTGGGGCTGTGGGTTGGAGTCTCAGTACCTCTCCTCGAGCTTTTCATGCAGAGGCAGAGCAGGATCCATAGTCTCAGAGCACTTGGCCTATTCCAGGTGGGTTCAGTCAATTCTTGTGTACAACTCCCAAACATCGTGTGAGGGTTTTTTCCCCTCTCTATCCTTGCAGATTTTCATGGGGCACTATCTCCTCTGGTCTTAAACGTAGTCTCTCAGCTATACTCAGTATAAGCTGGAGCATTTAATCTCCTACCCTGCTTCCAGGCTGATGCTCCACTTTTTATTGTCTACATATATCTGTAATTATTAACTTACAGCAACATTTCATTGGCCAATAAACGTTAGTTATGGTGTGTTTGGTAGCTTTATGAAATGTAATTAGTGCTGGAATCGCGTGAGATACTCGGGAGCTCCGGCACTGCTAGATGAACCTTTTATGAGCTGCGGGCATTTAATTCACTTTAACAGAAAAGACATAAACAAATAACACTCTCGCATCCTCGGCCTGGCCGTTTCATCTCGTTTGCCTGCACGGCTGCTGTGATTCCACTGTTTCCTTAGATGATCTTTAGCTCCCGCAGGCTCGTAGCAAACGGATCGTTGTTAGTTCTGAGATTCAGATTTCCCTTCGTGCCATGACAGATCGTTTATTGCTGCTTATAGTATTCGACTAGAACCTAGGAGCCTCCTCTGGTTTTAGAAGTCCTCGCTGAAGACTCTCATCCAATTTTCTCTGTTCTGTACTGGTGTTGCCGCAGCTTTCAAAAGGGGCCCTGTGATTCAGTCATCAAGTAAAATATATTGCAGCAAACTATCGTTTCCTCTAGGTCCTCCAACCACAATAAATAACCCCAGATGCCACTGAAGTAGGAATCAAAACTTTCTCTTCAACTTGGAAGAATGCATCTAGCTAGGTCAGTTGTCCAGAGAGTAGAGGGCTAAAACAGCAGCAACTTCCCAAAGCAGTGGCCCCTCGGTTCAGGAAGGACACGGAGCTGCTGGAGGGTGTCCAGTGTAGAGCAGTGAAGATGATGAATGAAGGAGGGCAGCTCCCTGCTGAGGAAAGGCTGAGGGAGCTGGGTCTCTTGAGCTTGGAGAAGAGGAGGGACCTCATTCATGTCTATAGATATGGGAGGGGTG
This sequence comes from Upupa epops, assembly GCA_013397515.1. Taxonomy (NCBI): domain Eukaryota; kingdom Metazoa; phylum Chordata; class Aves; order Bucerotiformes; family Upupidae; genus Upupa; species Upupa epops. The sequence goes on from VZRI01002959.1 coordinate 389,788, forward strand.
GCTGTCAGGAGGATGGAGCCAGGCTCAGTGGTTCACTACATCTTTCAGTTAGCATAGAATTGCAGAATGGATTGGGTTGGAAGGGACCTCCAAAGGTCATCTAGTCCAACTCCTCTACAACAAGCAGGGACATCTCTAACTAAAACAGACAGGTCAGAGCCCCATTCAGTCTGCCCAGGGATGGGCCACCCCCACTTCTCTAGGCAGCCTGTTCCAGGGATCCCCCACCCTCAGATTCAAGAACTTTGTCCTAAAGTTCAAAGTCTACCACTTTGCAGCTTCAAACCATGACCCCTCATCCTATCGTTCCCTGCCCTTGCGAACAGTCTTCCCCAACCTTCTGATAAGCTCCTTTCAGATGGTAGTAGTAGAGAGCAATAGTCTCACCTTGCCCTCCTTTTCTCCAGGCTCCCTATAAGATTTGTTTTCTAGACCCTTCTCTGCTATTGTTGCTCTGCTCTGCACATGTTCCAACACCTCAACAATCCTTCTTCTTGACAAAGCTTTTCTTATCACACACAGCATCCTCACCAGCACGAGCTGCTTAATAGCTGGGGGAAGCTTCTTTCCCTTGCCCCTTGCTCTCAGGAGATGAGAGCATTGTTCCCTAAGACCCACAGGCATGTGCTAATCTGATGGGAAAAGGCAAATCCAGTGCCCGTAATCTGCCTGGCGCTGACACCGGGAGCGGTGGCGTTACGGAGCCTTTCGGAGCTGCCAAGCGACCGCTCCTGGGTGACTGGTCTCAGCGGAGGGAGGGATTCATTGTCACCCGTTGGATTATACCTGCCTCACGGCTCCGCTCGCTGACTTCAGGAGTCCGGCGGTGGCACGCTGCATTGTCTTAGCTTTGCATTTGTAGATGATCCAGAGCGCGGAGTTATAAATCCTCCTGAGCACAGCGTGCTTCCGAGGCCTAATTATATTGTCAGTGATAGGGTCTGGAGCGAGTGTGTGTGTGCTACAATGCTCTGCTGGCCCCGAGTTCAGGAGGCATTCATCGAGGCATTTTATCAGTCAATTTCATGAGACATTAATTAATGAGATACTTCAATTAGATCATTTCTGTCACTAGGAAGGAATTATACTTCATGGTCAAGATTACATCATCTTAATTAGTCCCTCTCCAAGTAATTTGCTTCTTTTCAAGCCCTGAAGAAGGGTACATTCATTATAGATAATTAATATTCAAGTTAATTGACTGTACCCTACGATTCACGGAGCCCCTTTGAAACAGATATTCTAGTTAGGCGTCAGGAAGAGCTGTTAAAGTTGCACTGCACGGTCCTGCGTAGGGTGCCTCAATCACCTGAGGGACCAAATGATAATGATCAGCCCCAGGCCTGCCTCAGCCACTCCAGTTACTGTTCACGAGGATACAGCTACCGTGGTGATGCGAAGTTGGGACCAGAACGTTAGCTTCAGTCTCTTGAGCTCATTTCTATGATTTCTGGTTGGGTTATGAACTTGCCCGCCAGGCTGCCTGCTGCCAGGGCTGTGTTCGTGTTTGCTCTTTCAGCTCTGGAGCTGGAGCAGAGTAACTCTCTCAGGGTTAAGTTAGGATCACCACGATACTTTTGCATCTTTGGAGCAACCAACTTGAGGCTCTCAAATTGCTCTGCAGACAGGTGTAAGATCTACTGAAGAGGGTCAGTAGCATTAACCCGATGCTGGGACTGGCTAATTGAATGTCCAGAGACACAGAAGGTCCGTGCTGTAGAGATGCTGAGCGCTCCAGGGAAGGGGCACAGAGCGCTCTGGTGAGGGGACACAGCACTTTGAATCTGGGGGTGTTTGACTGTGGAAAGCAAGGATCCCATCTAGGATTTGTTTAAGGTAAATAGAAGAACAAATGGAAAGTCTAGACTTCTGTTCCTCTCCTCTGGTCACCGAGTCACACCAAAGGGTGACTTGTCTGTGTGGTACCAGCAGGAAGCTGGTGAGGAAGAGTTATTTAAGTATTTCAAGAGCTCTGCCCTTTCTCCTGTGCAAAACACTCTCTATAAAAACTCTCCCAAGCCCTGTGTGGTTGTAATGATTAAACTGAGCTCTTTGAAGCAGCGGCTAACGTGGGCTCATTTAGGTCGCTCACTGTCCCTGCACGAACGTCTGAAGATGCTGATGGAGGCTTTTGTGACCTCCTTACAGCGTTGTTCTCAGTAGCCCTGAAGTTTTTCCTTGCACTGTACTTTCTTACACCTTATTGATGCCTCCAAGCCCTGAGTGACTCCGAATGAGGAAGGAAATGCCCTGAGACTGAAAGCTCTCATCAGCACACCCTGCATACTGAGTAATTAGAGTGAAAAACCATGGCCATTGGCAGAGGTGAGCGAAATCATGGGCAGGAAAGATAATGGAGTCCATTGGAGCACAAAATCCATTTCAGCACCAATCTCGGAGAGCTGGGGGAGCTGTCTTCAGTTAGAAGATAACAAATTGCATGTTTTAAACTACATTTTTCCTCGCAGAGAGGTCAGGGGGATGCTGGCTTTGGACAGGCTGCATCCAAGCTCCCACAGTCCTGCTGAGATGGACTAGATATTAGAGAGCTGTTGAGGATGGGAATAGCTTCCCCGCATGGTGCTTTGCCAGAAATGAGGAAAGAGGTAGAAATCAGGATTTTCTGAAGTGGCTGATAGCCTCTGACAGGGTGAAGCAAGTTACTCATGGATTATACTGTGACCTTGCCAGGGGACAACTTAAATGTGCTCGTGCATCTCTTAACGATGCAGCACAGTACAATCAGCAGCGTGAAGGGTTTTCCTCAGCTAAGCACCCAGCTTTTAATAATCTGCAGCTTTTCAGGAGAAGACTGAATTGCAGTTGTCTTTTATATTTGGCCACTTGTCCATCATTCTAGTGTCTGGTGTTTGCTTTGTGGGTAGGGACCCTTGTTGGGTCGGTCTTAGACTCAGATCAGGTCCAGGAGTGGTCGTGGCCCACATGTGCAGTCAGTGTAACGTCAGTCAACTCCATATGGTGCTTTGAGTCTTCTGGGCTGCAGACAGAGGGGAAAAAGAAAGGGCACTTGTGCTGCTGAAATACTTTATGAGTTGAAACCAGGGGGCTGAGGTGGCAACCTGGTGGGACCTTTCCAATAAGCACTGAAAATACCCAGCATCTGTGTTGTGGCGAAACTATGTTCAAGCTTCCTCCCACCCACCCCATCTTCTCTCCTCTTTTTTGCCTCTTTTCTCTTTCATCCTCTCCTTTTCAGCTTGATCTTCAGAACCAGAGCAGAACCTCTTCAAAAACCTCTTCAGCTGTTAGTTGAATGATGGAGCTTTAACCTTCTTGAGGTCTCTGGGTTCTTTAACACAGGTAACTATGATTATCTATACGGTAGCACCTTCAATTAGGTCTTTCCACGTGTCTTCTGGTAAAACAGGGCTTGTAACAAGACTGGTCTTTGGTCTCTTCCTTCCTGAGCGACAGGAAAAGTTCTCTCTCTTTGATGCTATTCCCCTGCTTTTCCCTTTGAATCAAGTGGGAACGATCTGAAGGATGTGCAAGGGTTGCTTCCCGTGGGGTTCGGTTGTTTTGCAAGTGGTGGAGTATTTTTAAAGAGATCTAAGCCGAGACCCCCAGGAGTGCATTGATTAAACAAACTAAATACATCAATATCTGTGTCAAAGCAGAGGTGGTGGTGCTGCTGGAGAACACGGGCAGAAGAGGGAGCGTACGCTCTCCACATCCAAAAGAGCAATTAGTGGCATTTGGTCATTCGGTGAAGCTAAAAATTGACCTCTCTGAAGTTCTTTTCCAAAGGATAAATAATTTCTGGGTGCTGTGGTGCTATTCTGTTTTCACACGTGCTTATTATTCACAGCCCCGACTTGGGTCTGGTTGTACATTGCCGCGTGGAAGCTGTTGGAGTGAGCATTCATGTCTATAAATCTGTGAGGGGTGGGTGTCAGGAGGATGAGGCCAGGCTCTTCTCAAGGTCATCTGGGGATAGGACAAGGGGCACTGGGTGCCAGCTGGAACAGAGGGGGTTCCCTCTCAATCTCAGCAGGATCTTCTTCCCAGGGAGGGTCCCGGAGCCCTGGACCAGGCTGCCCAGGGGGGCTGTGGAGTCTCTTTCTCTGCAGACGTTCCAGCCCCGCCTGGCTGTGTTCCTGTGTGACTTGGTCTGGGTGATCCTGCTGTGGCAGGGGGACTGGAGTGGATGATCTCTCGAGGTCCCTTCCCATCCCTAATGATTCTATAATCAGGATGTGATATTTTTGGGGTTGCTGGGGCAGGAATTGTGGGGAGGGGGTGTAAATGTGAACAGGGAGGGACTCACCCAGATCTTCTGTTCTGACAAGCATGTAACTTGCACAATATGAAGGTTTAAAAATATTGCCTGTGAGACAGTTTGGATCCAAATAATGTTTTCTAGAAGGAGCTGCCTGCTGGCAGTGTGTCTCAGTCCGCTGTGTGTTGACAAGTCCAAAAGCAGAATTAAGAGGCCCTCTGAAGTTGACTGAAGTCAGTGTCAACAAAGCTGGGATTTCTTCCAACCAAAAGCTGTGCCACCAGTGTGAAATGTTTGTCAGGCTCTAGAGAGGAACAACTAGAGGAGCTACCAAAATATTTAGCTGAGACTCTCTCTGAGAGACACTGGATTTCTACTCTAAGATGCTGCAGTGGCACTCAGCATTGAGTAGTGTTTTATTCACAAACTTCCTTCAGTTTCCACTGTAGAAAGACATCCCTGGGAGGTACCCTGACAATTATGAGGCATTTCATGTGTAGGGGGTGGGAGCTCTGTTGTGCCAGCGGCTACAGCTGAATCTAAAAGGTTGAATTCCAGCTTTGCAAGTTGCAAGACCCTCCAGCTTAGTCCTGGTGTGATGGTCATAGAATCCTTAGGGATCGGAAGGGACCTCGAAAGATCCTCCCCTCCAGTCCCCCTGCCACAGCAGGATCACCCAGACCCAGTGGCACAGGAACACAGCCAGGCGGGGCTGGAACGTCTCCAGAGAAGGAGACTCCACAACCCCCCTGGGCAACCTGTTCCAGTGCTCCAGGACCCTGTGGCTCTTAGTGCCCTGGCCTGGCTGATTGTTGTGGTATCAGGTCACAGGCTGGGCTGGATGAGCTCAGAGGTCTTTTCCAGCCTCAATAATCTTGTGATTCTATGATACAGGGTAGAAATGTCATCCAGTGATGTCTGCTCCGAGCCCAAGGCCTTAGGTTTGATTTGACCATCTGCCTTGATTCCAAATCCCTGCCAACCCTGTTTGCCGGCTGCTTTAACCAGCAGTCCCATCTTGCTTGAGAATTCCAGGAGTAGAAAGGCAACTGTTGAGTCTATAAATAGACTAATGCACTATCGAATATTATTTTGAGATCATATTAATTAAGACCTTTGCCTCTTGGCATAGGAAGAGGACGACAGGCAGTGTTTACATTGAGTGGAGGGAACAATAAACGCTGGCTAATTTATAGGACCCTGTGGAGTGCGGAGGGAGTAGAGTGAACGTTTTGACCTGGCGGGGTTGAAACCAGTTCTGTTCAATGCACTACAATGAAAATATTTTTGAAGGATTGTCCTTGCTATTGTTTGGTGTTAAGTGAAAGAAGAAAAAGGAAAAGAGACAGAGTTAAACCAAGAGCGGGACCAAAAAGAAAGATCAGAGAACAACATTGGCTCGGAGCTCACCAATTTTGGGGTAGGAGAGCAGGGGGGAAATAATCCCTTTCCTCAAAGATTTTGGGGAGAAAAGAAACCCCTGCTGTGCTTGCTGAAATTCTCTTCCAGCTCCCATTGTCGGTGTTAATTGGTGATAGCCCCCATCACACAGAAGCTCTGTGGAGGTAAAATGAAAGGAAATATGTAAGGAGGGGGTGTGTGTGTGAGTAAGAGACTGCTGGATCATGTGAATGAGGAGCACAACAATGGCCCAGAATAAGCTAATATATATAAATGAAAATATCAGCTTGATCCTTTGCTGGAGTTTTTGATGCTTTGAAAGTTCCTGTTAATTCCAGCTGCGTGGGTCCCTTTATTAATTAAATGGTCAAGGCAAGCTCCATGTGCAGTACCAGCTCCACTAGCAAACGATGAAAGCACCATGTTGACATCCTTATTCTAAGCTTCACAGTCACCTTCAGGGCCTGCTTTCAGGGTGAATTACTTTGGCTTCAGTGAACTTAAAGAATCCCAGGCTTCTCTCAATAGATTTAAATCCTTCGGTGCTGTGTTCACCTAAAAAAAATGAGAAGGTCTCTTGCTGACACCCTTCTTCATGTTCCTGATAGTGAAGAAACACTTTGGAGGGAAGTAGGTAGGGCTAATTATTTCAAAGGGTTCCCAGCTGCACCGCTTCTTAGCTTTCCCTTTCATCATCAATTTAATTAGAAAAGGGGTTTGTTTTATTTATTTGTACGTGGTGTGTAGTAGAATTTTATTTGAGACTCCTCATAGCTCATGGATTGGCTGTTTGCTGCAGACTGCAAGCTCCTCTCATGCTGGGATTGAGTCTGAGATCGGGTATTGACACTCGCTCTGCAGCCAGCTGCACAAGCATGGATGGCTTTAGTGGACATAAGGGGATTTGCTTTGTGGCTGACCTGAGCTTCTTTGTCCTCTCTGTGCACGAGTAGTGGCTAAATCTAAAAGCTAAGGTCCCTGCAATTATGGTCCCAGTTCAAAAGCCAGCTCTGGTGAATATGTGGTTATCACATCAGTGCGTGGTGTCTGTGTGGCTCTGCAAAAACACCTCTGGGGCTGCAGATCCCAGAGGGTTGCTGAGGGTACTGGTGGTGGTGGGGATGCTTAACAAACAAAGATGTCTCTGTGGCTCTTTTCCATGTAGACAACAGTGTAAGAATTCTCCTCCCTCACCCTTCCCCTCTCTTCTCTGTCCAGTTGGCTCTGTTGACTTGCAGTCATCGTTCTTGCAGCCCTGAAGCTCTGTGGGAGACGGTTCTCTCTGCAGGTAGAGTGATGCAATGTTGAGGTGTTGGTGTCCTTTGGAAATAACAAAGGATTTAGCCACCCCCACTGAGCAAGATCAAAATTAAAAGTCTAAGTTCATCTCAGTTTGTGGCCCTCTGTGTTGAAGGAAGAACCTTCCTAACAGCTACTCTTGACCCTTGCCTAGAGTTTTAAAGCTTCTGGAAGCTTTTAGCAACAGAACCCAACTGAGCACTGAATTAAGGCTGTGAAAATAAGGGCTATGGGGATGACATAAACCTTAGCACATAAGAAACACAGTTCCAGCTCTGGTGGGATCTACAAGGAGGGGTTTCTTGGAGACAAACTCTGATGAAGTAGGGTTCCTTCTGCCCTGGCAGCACTCAAGTTGATGGACTTGGCTCCTCAGCAGCAGTGTCTGAGTTTGGGTGCTGCATGTTGGGATTTTTCTACACATTATCCCCGAATCAGAATCGTTTCAGTGGGAAGAGCCTTTCAAGATCATCAGCTTAAGGTCATCGCTAAATCATCCCCCTAAGCACCACATCTAGATGTCTTTTAAATGCCTCCACGGATGGGGATATCATCGCTTCCCTGGGCAACCTCTTCCAGGGCTACACAACCCTTTCTGTAAAGGATTCCTAACGTCCAACCTAAACTTCCCCTGGTGCAACTTGAGGCCCTTTCCTCTTGTCTTATCACTTGCTGCTTGTGAGACAAGACTGACGCTCACCTCACTACAACATCCTTTCACAGCATTGTAGGGAGTGAGAAGGTCTCAGGAGAACCTCCTTTTGGCCAGGTTGAACAACCCCGGGCCCTCAGCTGCTTCTCGTAAGACTTTCTCCTCAGACATTTCACTGGCTTCCTTGCTCCTCTCTGAACGTGCTCCAGCACTTCAACTTCCTTGTTGTAGTGAGGTGCTCAAAACTGATCCCAGTGCTTGAGGTGTGGCCTCACCAGTGCCCAGTACAGGGGGACAGTCACTTCTACTGGCCACGCTGTTTCTGATGCAAACCAGGATGCTGTTGGCCTTCTTGGCTACCTGGGCACCCTGCTGGCTCATGTTCAGCCAGCTGTTGCCCAACACCCCTGGCTTCTTTTCCACCAGGTAGCTTTCCAGCTGGTCTTCCCATCTTCGCATTGCACAAGGTTACAAGCTTCAGCCCATCAAACCATCCTGTCCAGATCCTTCTGTAGAGCTTCTGTACCTTCAAGCAGGTCAGCACAGCTGCCTAACCTGCTCTTGTCTGCAAACCAAGAGTGCGTTCGATCCTCCCATCTGGATTGCTGATAAAGACATTGCAGAGTGCTGGCCCCAACACGAGCCCTGGGGAACACCTCTTGTCACCAGCCACCAGCTGTGTTGAACTGCGTTCACCACCACTCTTTGGGACACCCCATTTCCACAGGTTCTGATCCTTAAGCCTCAGAAAAGGAGGTGTGAGCTGACTCAGGGATGGACATTGTTGTTCTATAACGATTAGGCACTGCATGAGCTTTCCCTGGCTTAATTTGCTGTTACTGTGCTCTATCCTATCACTGCTCATCATCTGAGGTTTGACTCGGTAATCTAATAACATGCTTCCATGGACAAGTCAATTCTTCCTCCTGGATATTGTTTTTCTCTTCTCACGTTAATAGCAGTAGGGGAGATGAAGGCACTGGGCTAACAGTTGGGTGTGGTGGCTGGCCAAAGCGGTAATGGCTTTTCCCCAAGCCAGCACATGCTGCTCGCGACACGTGCCAGGTGTCCAGAGGGTAGAGCCAGCTCTTAAGCTGCCTGTCATCCCTGGGTGGCGTCATTAGTGCATCATATGTTCCAGAAAGAGAAGCCCGGTGCGAGCTGTGCATTGCAGAGCACAGGCTGAAGTGCTGATGCTCTGCTCTTCTGGCGCCAGGAAAATGTCACAGCCGACGGTCGAGTAGGTTTGGATGCATGGGAGCAGCTCTCCCGTGCTGTGCACGCTGGTTCTCCAGAGCTCCCCTGCATCAGCAGAGCTTAAGACAGAGCCCAACCCCGGGAAAGGACTTTACTTTAGTGTTTGGGGCAAGGTTTGCGTTGCTTCTCTGCAGTTCTCTGCATTGCCTCTCTGTGCATGTGCACCCACCCTCACCACCTCCCCTCTTTCTTGGGTCTGTGTGTGCCTCACAGACTGGTTATTTACCTTTGCCTGCAACACTAGGCGATGCTTTGCAGCACCTCAGTTGTTTTAAAGCAGGAGCACAGGCTATTTCCCTTGACTGATACCTTCCTTAGCCCCTCCTGCATGGCAAGAGGACACAGGGAGATCTGCAAGAGCGGTGCTGTCATGGTCCCAGGGTGCCCATGACCTCCTACAGCCTAGTGTTGTCCTGGGATTGGTGATGTAGGGTGGACACCAACGTAGACATCTTAACGGCATCTCCTGCCTTGCTGCAGTAACACTGTGCTCCTCGTTGTCAAGGCAGCTCTATTGGAAAAGTAATTGTCACTAATTAGGAATCCTGTGAGCTGTTGCATTCCCTGCAGGCAAGCACGTGGCCTTCAGAGATGCGTCAAATCCTTCCTGGGTGTTGGAAAAGTCAAAGGATGTTTAATACAAACTGTCATAGGACCCCCACAATGGAAGAGAACTTCAGGAAATTAATGGGGGGTGGTGTTGGCCAGAAGTTATCAGAGGTCAGCAGGAAAGAAACTCCACAGGAGTGGATTTGTTGCATTGAGTTTGGAGAGGATCTGTGGTTATTTCGCTGTGTCAAGGGATCTCTGTCTTCAGTGGTAGAGAGGTTGGACCAGGATCCTTCCAGCTCCTAATATTCACAAAATCACAGAAAAATCCTGGTTGGAAAGGACCTCCCAGATCCCTGAGTCCAGCCAGCCCCACACTAACACAACCCCTCAGTCCCTGAGAGACCGACAAACACAACCTGACCCCCTCCCTGCTGCCACTCGAGCAGGGTGGGAAGCACCATGGCTACAGGGTTCTTCAACACCTCCAGGCAGGGGGACTCCACCACCTCCCTGGGAAGGCACTGCCAGTGCCCAACCACTCTGGCTGCAGAGACTCTCTGCCTCAGATCCAGTCTGACCCTCCCCTGCCTCAACTGCAGAGCAGTGCCCCTGCTGCTGTCAGCAGGCACCAAGGAGAAGAGGCCAACAGCCACCCCTCCACAGCCTCCCTTCAGGGAGTTGGAGAGGGCAGAGAGGTCCCCCCTCAGCCTCCTCTTCTCCAAATTCCCCCTGCCCAGCTCCCTCAGCCTCTCCTCACACAACTGGTTCTCTCAACCCCTCCCGAGCTGGGTAGCTTTGCTCTGGACCCGTTCCAGCATCTCCCTGTCTTTCCTATCATGAGGGGCCCAGAACTGAACCCAGGACTCGAGAGGAGGCCTCACTCAGTGATTCTGTGAGTAGGATTTCATTGCAGATGACGTGCTTGCAGCAGTGACAGTTGTGTGGTGCTTCGAGTCCCCTACTGCAGAAGAGCAACCCCAGTTACTCCTTGGGGTTTGAGCCCCTCTGTTGCCCCGGGGTGAGGCGAGGAGGCCGTGTGTGTGCATCGCAGTGACACAAAGCGCTCCTGTGTATGCAGCAGTGTTTGCTTTCTCCGTTACAGCCTGTCCCACCTCCCTGAAGGGACAGAGTACAGTTTTCCACTTTGTCACAAATAATAATTATCGCAGCAATAGCCTGTGATGGGAGCTCACCCCGAGGAGGCTGCGCTGGCTGCAGGAGACACAGCAAGACTCTCAAATAATGCTCTGTGCTATTGTAGCTGTGCTTGTCTTGCACCAAGGGAATCCACCTGGAGAAAGGAGAAGACTCCTGTGCATTTAACTCATCAGGAAATCTTTGGATGTGCCTGCTTGCAGTGTGACTGAGGCTCGTAGCCATCGTTGCCCAGGTGGAGCAGCCTCATTCTGCTCTCAGCAAGCACAGCAGCTCATCGATGTGTATTAGCTTCACATTCTGCCACTGCTGCTTTGTGTTCTGCCCCAATGAGTCCCTCACCCTTAAAACAACCATTCATCACTCACCACGTACAATAAGCCAGGAGACTGTATTTCATTCGGGTCCAGCCCCAGGCACCTCGAGCAGGTATGAATCTTTTAAGTGTAAGTTCATCTTTAACTTGTCCCAAACGTGCCATGAATTACTGACGTGGTTTGTGAACGTCTGGGAAACAGTCCTGAAATGGAAGATGATGACGTGGCCCCGGTAGCTCTCTGTCTGTAGCCAGAAGTTTGCTTGGACTGTAGGTTGGATAGAACTGCCTTTCAGACAAGATTTCCAGAGGGCTTGGTGCCATCTCAGAAAGATGTGGCTGCTCAGAACCCAACGGTACAACCCGCCTGGATCTGTTCCTGGGTGACTTGGTCTGGGTGATCCTGCTGTGGCCAGGGGGTTGGACTGGATGATCTTTCCAGGTCTCTTCTGATCCCTAAGGATTCTGTTATTCTAATACTCGGTGCTGGAGGTGCAACCATTAATGGTAGACAGGTTAAGGAACTGGGAAGATTGTGATTGACTGGTTTTGTGGTGGTTAATGACCACAAGAGGTCAGGGCTTCTGCTCATGTATCTCACGTGAGAGAAAACCCAGCACCTTTAACTTAGGGTTTCCACAGCAGCTTACGATGTCTTTAGCTAAACGAGGTGTCTGCACTCCATCACCATCCTGGACCATGCATTCCTGCCTCCTCCTTCCCCCTGGAACTGGTGCTGCCCTGTGAAGGGTCAGCCCCACTTGCTAATCTGGCTGAAATCATAGGGGTGAACCCTGTGGCTGCAGCTGGTGGGGCAGAGGAATCGAGTGGCTGCTTAAAGAGATGAGGAGACCATGGCTGTTGTTGCTTTAGGGAGTGATGCAGCCCTTAATGGGTTTGTTCTGACTATGAAACCATCCCCTTGGGCCTGCAATATTCTGTGGCAATTATTATGTTCACATAGTTACCGAAACTAGTTGTGGGGAGCATGGGGAATACGAGTGGCAGTAATCCAAGCAGCCTGGGGTACTGAGATGACCAACTTAGATGGGAACCAAAGGACAGGATGGCAAATGCAAACAGATGAGTTCTCCTGGGCAACTAAGGGCATGTTTGGCTCATCAGCGATCCATCAGGGAATGCAAATTCCTCCCGGGAAGGGACTCTGCTTCATCTCAGATGCAGGGAGGTCATTTGCCCCTCAGTTCCTACTGAAAGATTGTTCTGTTCTCTCTATCCCGGGAGGTGTAAATGTTGTCTTCTGATGTCTGAGTAGTGCGTTGTGTGCTTCTACCCAGGGAGAAGGCAAGTAGATAGATACTGCTGTCTACAGAAGTCTTTGTCCTGGTCACTTGAGGGTTGACAGGGACTCTCTGTTGTCCTGAGTTCCACCTGACACTGCATTGAAAAACTCCAAGCTCAGCTGATCTCCTGAAGTAGCGAGGCTAACCTCAGAAAGGGAAGGTTACTCAAGGGAAGGCTCTCAAGAGAGAAAGCACTTAGGACACTTACAATGTGTGAACGGAGTGTGCCCGTATCTCAGACCAGCAAAGATCTGCTGCAAAGGACAGTGCACAGAGCCAGCAGCCTGTACGGCAGCCATCCCTCTCCTCCTCTGTTGTCACACGGGTTGGTGCCATCAGTTTCTGTTCCAGGATGTTGTGTAGGTCACCAGCGATGACATTAATCAAAATTCAAAGCTCCACTAAAGCACCTTCCCTAAGGAGGTAGCCTTAGCAACAACCTGCATCAGCACTGTCCTCACATTGGAGAACAGGGTGTGTAGCTGCCTGTGAGCTCACTAAGCCGGTAGTTCTGAGCCGAGGACTGGAGGAATGCGTATGCATCCTGCTGTGCATCAGGAATAACACACACGGACACGGGTGTGCTAGGAGCTCGGCCGTGAACGTATTCGTGTTACACCACAACAGCAATTTGCCACCAGCCTTCTGCTTCCCAGGCGTCGCAACCTAACACCTACTGGGTCTCTGGTTTTACTGTAACGTCTCTATCGAGCCCCACCGACGTGATCGTTTTGTTAAGATGAAACTCATTGCCTCCTCTCCTGAGACGGAGTCAGAAGTGTGAATTCTGAAGGACCCAGTGAAGTGGCTAAGTCAGGTGAAATACCAGCACTGGGTGCACTGCCAGCAAACAGGAGCGTCAGAGGGAGAAGAGCTTCCAAAAGACTCAGGATAATGTCTGAGCCCACTAAAGGGTGTCAGACAAATGGCAACTGCATCGCAAGGAAAAGCCTTGATGTTTCCTTAGCTCGTTGGATATTTATCAAAGCATAACCTGCAGGTTAGCCTGCAAAGCACCAGAAAACAAAGGCTCTCTGTTTGGATCTTTCAGGGGGGGAAGGTTAAACAAAGGATGTGGAAATATGCTATGTCAGAAGATCTTTGTTTCTAGACATCAGTGGAATAGAGGATTTGGAGCAGCCTTCTCACTTCCTTCGTTGTCCTTGCCCATGGGTGTTTTGGGTTGTTCTAAAGGCAAAAGAAACCCAGATGAAGAAGAGGAGACAATTGATATCTGTTGTTTGAGTAGCCATGTGTGCATCACCTGGAGTAGGAACTGTGCATCTTCCACCAAGCAAACTGACCCCCTCCTCTCAGATTTCAGAGCCTCCTGTTGCCATAGATATAGTCTTGAAAGACTTGTAGGACTTTCAAGATGGAATTGCTTGCTCAGGGAGCGATAGATACTAAGATGGGTATGACTAATCTGTGAAAGGGATGTACATTGGGATCATGGGGGATTACTCTGCTGTATAAAGCTAACTCTTCCCTTTTAATGCTGATTGCTTAAAAAAAACCTCTCCAGAGGATTTTCCATTCCTTGGAAACATGACCAGGATAAATGCTCCATAAGTAAAGGACAGGACACTTAATAGTGATCAGAAGAGACGTGAGAGATGGCCCTGGGTTTCAGGTACAGCATTTCAGCTCCAAGTAGCTGCCTTCACTTGCAGGCTTCTGTGGGCTCCTTGTGAACAGGACCAGTTACCTGGGGCTGTGTATAAGGCAAGGGAACAAAACCATTTCAGTGCACTGTCACAAGCCCCTGTTTACTACCAACTCAGCAGCAAAAGACTGGTTTTTTCTCTTGCTGCTAGAGCTCGAAGAGGGACCTGCACTCGGCAGCTGTGTCATTTGACTTGTCTCCATGCACGCTGCATTTAACCCACAACTTTACCAATTTAATTTTAACTAAACGAGGCCATTTCTACCTTTGCTGGTTCTTCATAGCCACTGTGGGAGCCCAACAGCCAGAACCACAGCAGTCGTTCAAAACCAGTGGACTGCTGTCATACCTGGTCGCAGGGATGAATCTCACCCGTGTAGTAACGTAGATGCTCAGCATGTGGGAAGGGTTTGCTCTAGAGCCTGCAATTCTCAAGCAGAAAGGAGATCATTACCTTTAAAAAGGCAACCTTTGAGTTTTAATGAGTAGGATCAGCTCCTGAGGGCTTTGTTTGGGGTGAGGGAGACTTTGGTGTCTTGGGGTAAGGGGAGGCAGTTCTGCAGTTCTGGTGGGATGTTGACCAGAGACATCTGACCTTTAACAGGCTCTAAATGAATCAGGATAGCAGCATGGGGGGTGCAACCTGGACCGAGGGGTGCCTGTTAGAGAAATGTCTATGGCCAGCAGTAGGTTGGGGAGCAGGTCAGCCTTTTGGCTCTGGCCTAGGGGTGTACTGACTTGGCTAAGGCTCAGATCAGGGCTGTTTTCCTTACATTTCATTACCTCCCACTGTAACAGCTCTTGCAGGCAACATAAACCCTCCTGAGGCAGCACAGTTGTAGAGGAGCAGAGCTGGGACAGAGGTGTTTGATGAACAATCACTCCTAAATTTCCATTAGTGCTAGGACTCTACTAACCATGCTGCTGAAGAGCATCTCCCATGGCCCTTCAGTTGAGATGGAATCCCCTTCCAGTGCTTTGTGCGTGCACTGTAATGTCCCTAAAAGCATGGTAAGCGAGGACCATGAGTGACTTCATTACCAGAGTGCATCTCTGCTCCAGATGAACACGCTGTTGATTTTAATCAGTGTAATCTGAGTATTTGATGAAATGCTCAAATGCCCAGGTACCTTGATGGAGGATGCAGTGATCCTTAAACATAAAGCATTGGGTCCTTCCCTTAGAGTAGAATTCAATTACCCAAGTATAACTGCGATGCGGGACTTTGGGGAGACCTGCACCCACCTGAGCTTGGAGCAGAAAGCCAGACCTCAGCACCTGAAATGACATTAGGTGCCTGCACTGAAGCAACCAAACCCTCTGTGTCCAGTGTCCCAGCTCATCTCTGGGTCACCCAGAGGGGACCAGGCAGCTTGTGCTGTCACATCCCACGGGAGCCAGATCAGGCAGCTACAGCTGGACAGCTTGGGAGACAGCTGGTGGGAAGAGACCCAGAGATTTGGAGGGAGCCTCTCACAGTGTGCTGTGACAGTGTCTAATTCCAGTGGGATGGCTCTCCATACATCCGAGGCAGTGACTTGCGGAAGGTTTATTGCGGTGAAAATCCTGTTACAGTGAACATTTATCCAAGTCCCCCGGGGGGTTGCTATATAGAGGGGTTAGATTGCAGTCCCCTTTCTCCTGTCATCTATTAGACTGTACGCAGTCTGTGCAGCATGTATCAGCCTCTCCTCTGTGTTCAGTACTGTGAGGCTCGGGTCTTTGCTGAGCCCCCAGCCATGATTGTGATTAAAGGAGTTGGGGGCAAAGGGTGGCTTGTGGTGTTAAGTCAGAGACCACAAATAACACAAACAAGATGCCGAGTGAGGTCTGGCTTGAATTCTTGAATAATGCTTCCTCGTGGCTAATTCAGAAGGACTGAGGATTAGAGTTTCTGTGGTCAGCTCTGCCACTGTGATCTGATAACAAGTCTGTCCTTTCAGAGGCAGAAAAAAACTGTAATCATTCACAGCATCGTGTCTTCTTCTGCAAGCCAGATCCTGGGGTGCTTATTTAGAAAAGCCTCCCGTTGACTCCTGTAGCACGAACACACAACAGCCGCAGGAATGTAACCCAGAAATGTGACCCAATAAACGCTGCCGCCTCAGCCATCAATCTGTTTCACATCATGTTGTTCTCTCAACTGTTAATCCAGATGTTATTTACATCGGTACAGTAACATTAAACGCTTGTACAAGCAGTATTAATAGCATCAATAACAATACTAAACATAAATAGCGGCAGCACGGGTAGTAATACTTCCAAAAGCAGCTTGTAATTGTAACAGCCTGTCATTCCTTTGCTAACTCGTGCTGACTCAAGATTAAATTGCTCTATGTGTGCAAAGCAACATGCAAAAGAGCCCATCTGTGCCAAGGCTGCTGCTTTCCTCCCTTTGTATTTGTGTTTGTTTGCTTACGCCGACTAGCTGAGAAAATGTCACCAGGCTTTGCCCTCTTTATTGTCGCCGTGGTTTTGGCTGGCGTCGCTCGCAGGCTGTTGGTCCTTGGAGATGGTGTCACCACGAGTCCGTCTTCACCAGTGAGAATGCTGGGGAAACTGCCGTGGGGTTGGTGGGCTGAGCCATAGAATCCTTAGGGGTCGGAAGGGAGCTCGAAAGATCATCCAGTCCAATCCCCCTGTCACAGCAGGATCACCTAGACTAGGTAGCAAAGGAACACAGCCAGGTGGGGCTGGAACGTCTCCAGAGAAGGAGCCTCCCCAACCACCCTGGGCAGCCTGTTCCAGTGCTCCGGGACCCTCCCTGGGAAGAAGGTCCTGCTGATATTGAGATGGAACCTCCTCTGTTCCAGCTGGCACCCAGTCCTGTCACCAGATGCCCTTGAGAAGAGCCTGGCTCCATCCTCCTGACACCTGTCACAGATTTGTAGCCGTGAATGAGATCCCCTCTCAGCCTCCTCTTCTCCAAACTCAAGAACCCAGCACCCTTAGCCTTTCCTCATCAGGGCGCTGCTCTGCTTCCTTCATCATCTTCACTACAGGATGCTGTTGGCCCTCNCACTGATCCTTGGGGGACCCCACTAGATCCAGGCCTCCAACTAGACCATGCCCCACGGATCACTACTCTCTGGCTTCTCTCCTGCAGCCAGTTGACCGCTGATGGTGCTGCAATGTGACCGCCCTGGTGAGTTATGTGAAATCGATGTGTAGGGGCTGTCAGAACGTCCTCTGGCAGTGTGTCCTGCTGGTTTGGTTTTGAGCTGCTTCTGGCAACTTCAAAATATCCAAAGCAGCCCAATTTCCCTAATGTGTCTTTTGTCTAGAACAAACGTGACCCGTTGCTGCTTCTAGGTGTGAAGAGAGTCTCACAAGGAAAGAACTGAGCCCTCTGTCTACTCAGTCACCAGATATTTAGCAGTCAGAAATTAATCTCCAGTGCCTCGACACTGCAGTAGGGTGAGTGCAGAGATACTGGCTTAAATCGGGTGGGTTTGCTATGTAGGACGCTGGTGTCCACTCTAAGCCTGTTTCAAGCAGCTGAGGGAGCTGGAGTTGTTTAGCCTGGATGAAAGGAGGCTCCAGGGAGACCTTATTGTTCTTTACTACTACCTGAAAGGAGGTTGGAGAGAAATGGGGGTCGCTCTCTTCTCCCAAGTCACTAGCAATAGGAGTGGAGGGAAATGGCTTCATGTTGTGTCAGAGGAGGTTTAGATTGGACACCTGGAAAAATGTCTTCCCTGACAGAGAGATCAGGGGTTGGAACAGGCTGCCCAGGGAGGGGGGGTGGGGGAGTCAGTGTCCCTGGAGGCATTCAAAAAACAAGTAGATGTGACCCTGGGGGCAGAGTTTAGTGGGTAGGGTGGGCTTGGACTGGATGATCTTGTAGGTCTCTTCCAACCCTAATGTTTCTGTGATTCTGATGTGCAACCCATCCAAAGGGTCTGTGAGTTCTATCCATTCCTCAGCTTTGCAAAAGGACTGGCTCCTCAGAGAAGCCAGGTAGGCTTTCAGCTCCCCCAAATTATCCTTCTCCTCCACACACGGTTATAGCAGTATTTCTTCTCCTAAGTGAACAGCTCAGCTACACTGTGTTCTTTGCCCTGTGTAGCTCATAATCTCTTCTCCCTCTCATTTCCAAGCGAGCTAAGCATCTCGGGAGCCATATCCTACAGTTCTGGGGTAGGACAGGTCTTACATTTTACTCTTGCAGCCATCAGATAGTGAATGGAGCAAAGGGCTGGTCGGTCACTGTTAGAGTTATGCAGTGTGGTCATCAACCCTTTAAAATGGGGATGTTAGCTGTGGAAAAGAGACATCTTGAAACTTGGATCACTGACAGCCGGTCTCTCTGACAAACCCTGTAGCTGCAATTTCAGATGTCATCGTGTTTGAATTATCTCTGCTGTCCAGGGAAAGGGGATGTGTACTAAGATGCCTGTGTGTAAACCAAAAGCAGCGGTGGGGAGGACAGGCAGCGTTTGGAGGGAACATCATATTCAACACAGCAGTGTTTTGAGTCCCCCCAGCAAAATGCAGTATGAAATATCATAGAATCATTGGGGATCAGAAGGGTGGAGCTGATCCCTAAGGATTCTATGACTCTATGATTTCATAACGGGATGTTGCTTTGAGGTGTCGGAGTCCAAGGTGTTCATCCGGCCTGGGTTACAGGAGAGGACAACTGCAAGGATCTTTGTAACCATGCCTTCTGGCCCCTCAACCCCCTGTTAGCTTGTGGATTTGGGGAGGGGGATCTTTCCCACAGCCTTCTCTCGTAACAAGAACAGCAATAAACTTCCCCTTTGAACTTTAAGAACCTTAAACAAAATTAGAACAAACGGACAGTCAAAACCTTACGCGCAGCCTTGGCACGAGCGGCCCTGCCTTGTCACCCTTCTAGCTGTCTGCTGATGCCCCTCTGGAGATCATTTCCTAAAGGAATTAATTCCCTCGACTTGGAAGAGCTCTTCAGACTGTGAAATAGGAACTGCAAAAAAGCAGGGGGGAGACCCTCCTTTGGTATCGCAAGCTGTATTTTAACCGTGCTTGACGAGTGCCGCTCAGCTAGGTAGCCTAAGACTCCAATGTTTACTCAAGTCGTGTGTGACCCCCCGAAATCTCCGAGAATGCCAAATGAGGCAGCAATTCTGCGGTAACAAGATTCTTGAGGAAAATTACAGTATTTCTGATGGCTCCTAAAATAACGGCGGTGTAATCTGCCGCGACGAATTCAGCCCACTCTCTCCTGATCACCAAGGGATTGGGGAAGATAAGTGTGGGAATAGAAAATGTTGATTTCTCTCTTAGTTTTTGTTCTCTTAAAGAATAGCTCCTGCTGTGAAAAATATTGTATTTTCAATATTTCCTCAGTTCCAGAGGGTTTCGTTTCCCCTCTCGACAGTTGTGGCCAATTTTCCCCCAGATAGAGGTTGTGCCAGACTCTCCTTTGCCAAGAATCCAGCCTGTCCAAATCGCCTTGTGTTTGCCGTGGGATGAAAGCCCAGGCACAGGCTCCCACATCTCCCACGATGTGCCTGTGTTTGATCCCTGGATCCCAGCTTAGTTCATGAGTTAACCTTACTGCATCGGCTCCCTACCTCATACTGCACAGCGTGGAGTAAGGCAAGGTCTGTCCTGTGCAACAAGACCAGCGATGGTCCATCCTGTTCTGCCATTGCTCCGTACACCCCCTCTGCCCACCAGTCCTCCTTGTGCTCCTTCTTTCTGCTGCCTCTTGCCAGTCACACCAAGGGATGCTCCAGAGCAAGGATCACCTTGCCTTTGCTGTTTCTTCACTGCCTGTAGCATCCGCAGAGTCCTTTGGTCTCCAAACCTGCTTTTCAGGTCACTTCAGCCACCTGTGTGACTGTGGGGCTGAGCTGACTCATTTTTGCAGGCTCTTTTCTTGAGTCTTGAATGAAAAGCTACTCAAGAACAGCAAGCCCTGTGGGTGCACACGTAAACACCAGTGGAATTTCAAATGCTCTGATTAGATTGAGTCGTTCGGGAGGGCTTGGGTGTTGCCTTTCCATCAGTGTCTTCTGAGAAATGCTCTTTGGAAACAGCATCTACGTGACAGAGGCAGTGTCCCTGGAGTGTTTCAAGATGTGAGTAGACGTAGCACTCTGGAACTGGTGTAGTGGTCATGGATGTGTTGGGTTGAAGGTTGGACTGGGTGATCTTAGGGGTCCTTTCCAACCGTAATGATTGTGTGATTCCATAGCACTCCACGAGCTCCAATGGCTTGGGGCTCCCTTCATCCCTACTGTAAGCAGCACACAATCTGAGCTGGGATTCGAGTGCTCACATTGCATGGAGTTAAAAGAGTTTTACTTGGTTCCACTCAGTAACAGAACGTCACTCTGTGTGCCCCCCCACGACGTTTCTCTGCTCATCCTCCCAGGAGATTCCTCTTGGCTGGCAGTCAGGAGATGGATGGTGTTTTGAGCACTGCCACAAGATGCTGCAATTACTGTACTTGTGTGTCTTTGCATTTCAAGCTGCTGCCTTGGTGTCAGCCTGTTCACATTGAACCCAACAGTGCTCTGTAAGCTCCTGCGTGATTCCAGGGTGCCTCTGGCAGTCGGGATTCCAGGAGCGTGGAGGTCTTTTTGCTGCTTCTGCCCTTCTCCTGGTTGGACTAGTGGTGATTCAGGAGTGAATCTGGAGCCATTTAGAAAGGCACCAGAAACCTGAGTGCAGCTATGCGAAACTTGAAACAAGACCCAGGAACGGTTCACGGGGAGGAGTTGTGTGTGAGCTGCAGTTCTTTTTGGAGTTAGATTAAAGAAGTAGGACGAAGCAGTGTGATTCAAAGTGGTCACACAAAAATAATAACAATAAATAATAAATAATAGCTGCTCCGAGAATCCTTTAATTGGAAATAAAAATCAGCTTTTGCTAAGCAACCTGGAGAGACTGTAGAAAGAGAGGGGAGGGAGTGTGGGTTTGGAGCCCCTTTGAATGATCTATTATGCTGAAAGTGCTTTTATCTTTTGTGTGGTGCAGTTGTTGAATGCAAAGTTGGCTTCATCTGCGTGACATGTGTGGCAGACGCCTCTTTGGTCTGTGCATCCTACGGGGTGCAAAGGACCAGCTGGCTCAGCAAATTCCTCCCGGCATTAGTTGCTGCTTATCTTAATTCCGTGAGCAGGGAGCCTCTGACATCCTTGGGAAAGATGAACTTGCACGAGAAGAGAAGAGAAAGGCTGGGAAAAGGGGAACGGGGGGAAGGTGCGAGGAGATGAGGTGCAAGGAGGATTCTTGTGGTTCCCACATCTTGGCATGGACCATGGAGATGCTTCCTCTGGCTGTGCTTTCCCTTCAGAGCAGCACCAGCTCTGTCCCGTTTGGGGAACGGCCGAACCAAAAGCCACCTGTACACTGAGTGCTTTAGTTAAGCAAGCAGTGTTTTATGAAGCATGGCCTCACCTCAGGCTGCTTTGCAGAACCAAAGCCTTTTCTCCTCTTTAAAAGTTTCTGACAGGCTTTTCCTTTTTATTATGGTTGATGCTTGGCCAGTTAGGGCTCCCTGTGCCATTCCAGTTTAACTCAATCAACAAGGTGGACTGTTTACTCCGGTAACCAACCTCCTGAGAAATGTGGGACCTAGTGGTTCATGTCAGCACGGATTTTGGGTGATGGACTCTTCATTTGCTTCATAGATGGATGGAATGGTTCAGGTTGGAAGGGACCTTCAAGATCATCCAGTTCCAACCCCCTGCCTTGAGCAGGGACACCCCCCACCAGACCAGGGTGCTCAAGGCCCCAGCCAATCTGGCCTTGAACACTTCCAGGGTAGGGACAGCCATAACCTCCCTGGGCAACCTGGTCCAGGGTCTCACTACACTCAGCGTGAAGAACTTCCTCCTGACTTCCAGTCCGAACCTCTCCTCTTCCAGCTTGAAAGTTTAATTTACTACCTATCAAATCAGAGTAGGGTAATCAAAAATACAGCCACATCCTAACAACCTTTTTCATCCTCTCCTCCCTTCCTCCTACGTTCACCTTCCCTCCCTATCTTCCCTACCTCCTCCGTACCCAGTGGTGCAGGGGTACAAGAAATCTCCTCCTCAGGGGAAGGAGGACTTTGCACTCTTCCCCTGTCTGGGGTCCCCACCATGGGAGACAGTCCTCCATGAACTGTAATGTGAGTCCTTCCCACAGGCTACAGCTCTTGGTGGACTGCTGCAGCGAGGTTCCCTTCCACAGGCTGCACTCCTTCAGGAATAGACTGCTCCAGTGTGTCCCCCATGGGGATCACCAGTCCTCCCAGCAAACCAGCTCCAGTGTGGGCTCTTCTCTTCATGGGTCCTTGAGTCCTGCAGGGTCGCAGTGTCCTTTGAGCATCCACCTGCTCTGGTATGGGGTCCTCCGTGGGCTGCAGATGGACTGCAGGTGGACATCTGCTACAGCACTGACCTCTGTGGGTTGCAGGGGCACAGCCTGCCTCACTGTAATCTTCCCTGCTGGCACCCAGAGCACCTTCTCCCCCTCCTTTATCACTGACCTTGGTATCTGCAGATTTGTTGCTCTTGCATTTTCTCACTCCTCTCTCCAGCTGCAGTTTCTGTCGCACGGATCTTTTCCTCTTCTTAAATTCAATTGTTCAGATTAGAAAAGACCTTTGAGATCATCGAGTTCAACCATGAACCCAACTGTAGCAAGCTCACTCTAATATGTTTTCAAAATGCATTACTGCTGCTACTGGTGGCCTTGACCTTGGCCAGCAGCTGGTCCCTCTTGGCTTTGGCTGGTATTGGCCCTACTGGAGAAGAGGAGGCTGAGGAGTGATCTCATTCCTGTCTATAAATGTGAGGGGTGGGTGTCAGGAGGCTGGAGCCAGGCTCTGCTCAAGGTCATCTGGTGACAGGACAAGGGGCACTGGGTGCCAGCTGGAACAGAGGAGGTTCCATCTCAATCTCAGCAGGACCTTCTCCCCAGGGAGGGTCCCAGAGCACTGGAAGGGGCTGCCCAGAGGGATTATGGAGTCTCCTTCTCTGGAGACGTTCCAGACCTGCCTGGCTGTGTTCCTGTGCCACTGGGTCTGGGTGATCCTGCTGTGGCAGGGGGGTTGGACTGGATGATCTTTCGAGGTCCCTTCCAATCCCTTATAATTCTACGATTCTATTTGGCATAGGAGAAGCTTTCTAGCAGCTTCTCAGAGAAGCCCCTCCTGTAGCCTCCCCGCTACCCAAACCTTGCCACGCAAACCCGACCCACGAGATGGCAAATTTGAAGGTCATTCAAATCAAGATGGTAAAAACCACTTAGCTGGGTTGAAATCCCCTGGAAAAGTCTTGAAAGTGATTGTGCTCCAGGAGGGGTCTGGCTGGGGGGTTCCCAGACGGCACACGGCGTGTTTTTCATTTCCGATCTGCGTCTTTAATAACCTTTAAGGCTGAAAGCAACGTCGACAACTTAGAAGAAAGGTGCTATAGCCAGGGAGAAAAAAAATACCACTCCTAATTTATGGTGATTTAATCACACCGTACCTGCCCTGCCATTTGAAAACCACGGGTGTAAAAGAACTATAACATGAAAAACGTGGGGAGGAATTTATTAAAGGCCAGGCCACTTTAGCAAAGGCAAGATCTGAGCTGCCTGCAACGTAATGTGCTGCTTATAAACTAAAGGCAGAAGTTATTAACTTAACCTAAATGATTTCAGATTTGTGTTCAATGGGCTCGGTAATTATAGCGAGGAATTTCAGCTGACCTCATCAAGCCTGCTTTCTCTTTTAAAATGTATTTCTGCGTCAATTAAAATGCCCCAGTATAAAAAGCAAAGTTTTTATGGGTCCAGCCATACAAATTCATTATCGTGCTATTATATACTTGGCACTCTACAAATACACCAGCCATCGGCTCGCTGTGCGTTAGCTGCCAGTGTTGTGGCCGTTCAGATAAGCGTGGCTATTGTCTGCACTCGGGTGACTGGAGCTCTTCACCGTGACAGTGGGGAGAGCATGGAATGGGTTGTCCAGGGAGCTGGCTGGGGCCCCATCCATGGAGTGCTGGAGGAGGCTCTGGCAGCCTGATCTAGGGTGGGGTGTCCCTGCCCATGGCAGGGGGGTTGGAACTGGATGATCCTGTGGTCCCTTCCAACCCTGACTGATCCTGTGATTCTATACCTTCTCTCCAGTGAGGGTGACAGGGCACTGGAGGGGTTGTGGAGTCTCCTCTGGAGATGTTCCAGACCCACTTGGCTGTGTTCCTGTGCCACTGGGTCTGGGTGATCCTGCTGTGGCAGGGGGATTGGACTGGGTGACCTTTCAAGATCCCTTCCAATCCCTAAGGATTCTATGACATTGCCATGGATATGGACCTTGGATATCCTGGAGAAAGTCAGTCCTTTCCAGCTGCTAGTGGCCATCTGCTAGATGGAGCTTACGTTGGATGTGGAAGCATCGCACTCAATAGACTGCTCCTGGGAAACAGCTGCTGGAGAGGCAGGTAGCCCACAGGGTAGAGTGATGGCAAATTCCCAGGCTGGGATCAGTTCTCACCTCTGCCTGTGTGCATGGCTGGGTAGCTTTCGTCACCAGCTCCCCTGCTCCCTGTGTTTCCATTGTTATATTATCCCCATTCTGCTCCGTTTATGCGTCTGCTTTAGGTTGTAAATTTTACGGGGCAGCGACTGCTTTATGGCTGTTCTGTAAAATATTATCAGCTAGGCTGATACTTCTCTAGCACTCGTTTCTGCTCCTCTACCTTACTGGCAGTGCAGAGATGAAGCAGATCCAAGGGATCATTCACCAAAACCCAGGGAAAACCATCCCTTCTCTTTCCATGCTCTTGTGGCCAAGAGGGCCTGGGGCATCCTGGGGGGGATTGGAAGGAGGGTGGTTAGCAGATCGAGAGAGGTTCTTCTTCCCCACTACTCTGCACTGATGAGGCTGCATCTGGAGTACTGTGTCCAGTTCTGGGCCCCTCAGTTCCAGAAGGACACAGAGCTGCTGGAGGGTGTCCAGCGTAGAGCAATAAAGATGATGAAGGGAGTAGAGCAGCTCCCTGATGAGGAAAGGCTGAGGGAGCTGGGTCTCTTGAGCTTGGAGAAGAGGAGGCTGAGGGCTCACTTCATTCCTGTCTCTAAATCTGTGAGGGGTGGGTGTCAGGAGGATGGAGCCAGGCTCTGCTCAAGGTCATCTGGGGATAGGACAAGGGGCACTGGGTGCCAGCTGGAACAGAGGAGGTTCCCTCTCAATATCAGCAGGACCTTCTTCCCAGGGAGGATCCCAGAGCATTGGAACAGGCTGCCAGTCTCCTTCTCTGGATATGTTCCAGACCCACCTGGCTGTGTTCCTTTGCTACCTGGTCTAGGTGCTCCTGCTGTGGCAGGGGGAATGGACTGGATGATCTTTCAAGATTCCTTCCAATCCCTAATGATTCTAGGATTAAAGTGGCAAATCAGGCCAAGAAAGTCCAAGCACTGTGACCAGGAGACACCCAGAAGGACAGAGCAGAGCAGGGGACACCCCAGCCCTCCAGGGTTGAGGTTTGGTGCCAGAGCTGTAGACACATCCTTTCTCTCTGCACCTTCAACATTGTTTAGTGTAAAGATTCAACGTTATCTGACCTTCTTGGTAAATATTTCAAAATACTGAATGTAAAACTCAATAAAGTGATAACGTCAGTCAGGGGGGAAACTATTTCCTCAGGGTAATGGGCTCTTTCTGTCCGATAGTTATCTGGAGCAAAGCCTTGAGCTGTAATGGTAGCAGACATCAGGGCAGGCCCAGGGGACATCTCTTTGATGCTGTGACTGGGTACTTTGTCACTTGTGCTTTATATGTTGGCATCTGGGAACTTGTTTTCTGGAGGTGCTGAGTAGCTGAGTTCTCTGTGAGAGATGGTGGTGCTCAGTACTGCCAAAAATCAAGCCTCTAAAGATGAATACTGACCTTGGCTGTATCTGAAGGTGAGTGACAGCTGCTCAGCAAGGACATGTTTGCAGGATATCTCCATAGGAGGTGATATAGGGCTTTTCATCTGCTGTTTTTCACCAGGGAGAAGGGTTGTTTGTCTGGAGCAGGTTTATTCTGGTATTTATAAGGAGCCTCCTATGTTCCAGCTTGCCCCTTCATGTCAACATCCAGACTTCTTGCCCATTCCTGGACTCGATGTCATCAACAAGATGTGATGAGCCTTATCCAGACTTTAGCCTTTGAAAATCAGGGACTTAGCCTGGACCGGGTCCCTCTGTAGTCAAAAGTGAGGGCAGCTATGTCGGTGATACCTCCAGCCTAGACAGCTTTAGGCTGCCCATCCTCTGAAGGTGCACTGGCATGGAAGGGAGAAACCTGTGCTGGCATTAGAGATTGGATTTCTCTGAAGGCATGGGATGAATTCCTCCTTGGCTGGGCTAGCTGATCAGCCACGTGCATCAGTGCTCAAAGTTTTAAATATGAACCAGGACCGTGGTGGTCTCCAGGTGTCTGACCTGTAACTGGTAATCCCTCCAGGCACACCAGGGTTGTTCAGGACAAAGAAGCATTGATGAAATCATTTGTGTGTGTGAAATGACCACTTCTCTCTTTGACTGCAACCAAAATAAGGCCATGTAAAACCAGACACATTGGCTTTTCTCTGCTGTTTAAAATGTACCTGATGAACTTACTGCTCGTGAAGTGTGGCTATGAATAGATGAGACCAGCTTGGAAGGAGCCCGGGGATTTCCATGCTGAGTGGTGCATCACTTCAGTAGATCCTGCTTTATATTCCAGGCCACGATGGAGCCAGAAGACACTGTCGTTATTGTTTAGTGATGCTGCAATGTGCAGCCCTACGAAGCTCACACCTGTAGGCCATGGTGACCGCTATACTCTCCCAGTTTTAGCCATCCTGCAGTGTCTTCCTGAAAGAGCCTTCCTGCTTAAGGTGAGAGAGCAGGAAGAGAGAGGTACATAGGTTTCACAGCTAAAGAAATGAGAGAGATGGGTTGTTTGTGGCAAAGGCAAAGCACACGTTTCCTCTGCTGCTTGAAGCACAAGATGACTGTGAGCATCTCTGGGAGGGAGATCAGTCCCATCTGGGCGCTCAAACACTTTGGGATCACAAATAGTGGCTTGTTGAAGACAACGCCTTGCAGCGTGGATGTGGCAAACTCCAAGGCATGGATGGAGGGTGATTTGTTAAGAGGTCTTGATGCAGATTTCACTCCTGAGCAAACAGACCCCAATTATTGAAGGTTTTGGAGTGGAGGAGGACGATTACGTATGCAGGGGAATGCTTAATGCAGCGAGATGTGTTACTAAATGAGAGCCACACTGATGCAGTATTATTCAGTTAGTATTGCTCCATTTCAGCAAGCCTGTTTGTACTTGGACGTGTCGCAAGCCCGTGGGACAATCCGTTCAGGCACCCCAGTGGCGCAGAAACTGCCTCTTAAAAAATGCACCTTTTGGTAAATGGAATCGTAAACAAAGCTCTGCTCTGCATCCACTGAATCCTTGTTGCTCAGTAAGGGAATTGGGCAGTATCCACCAAACCTACTTAGACCTAAGGTGGATTGTTCAGTGTCCCTGCTAGAGTGCTCTCAGAATGGGGTCACACGTCCTCAAGGCAGTCACGGCATCGACTCTGCTCCCCTCTGTGCCTCAATAATTCTCTGTTGGACACAGCAGAAGGAGAAGCCTGGGGGATGACCTTTAGATCACTGTCTTAAACCACCTGCAGGTCTACAGGGAGGAGTTCTTGAGTGAAGGGGTGTCTGTTGTGTGCCAACCCAAATGGTGCCAACGTGCTCACGCACCTCCATCCTGCACAGATGTCTTTGTATGGACAGGGACCTTCCCTTGGCTGTCTTTTGGGATCTGATTTCACCCCTAAAATCAAGATAAGTAGCCTAGTTCTTATGGCTGTTGCTCTTACCAGACCTGAATGGCACAGCAGTGCTTCACCTGCGAGTGAAGTCAGCCCACAGATAGCTCCAGGGAAATAACGAGTATGAGTCAGTCCTCCATCTCGTGGCTGTGCTGCAATGCCACGATATTTATGTTGGTCTTGACATTAAGGACTGTGTTAACTTATCAAACCTTCTATAGAAAGAGAATGCCATGACCCCTTCACTGGGAGCAGGATGATCAAGATCCCTTCCAGTCCTGCTTTTCTTTCTGTGACGGTGTGCACGCTGTGCTGGCATAGTCAGCAACAAGATGAAGAACCTGGCGGAGTATCACCATTTATTCTTTCCTCTGGGAAATCATGGACTTCTTTTATTCTTTTACCTCTACAGCCATTCATTACCCTTGCTTAACCTTCCTCCTCCCTGTCTGCTGCGGGAGTCAGCGAGGAGCTCGACAAGATGGCAGAAGCCCTCACACCATTTATATTTGATGTAATAGCTTGGGACATGTGGATGTTTTTTCCCCCAAACTAGAAACATGCTGTGAAAGTAGATGCCTGCTAACTCCCTGCCTGCTGAGCCCACGCAGCGAGTGCAAGGGAATGTTTGCTAATCTAATGGGCTTCTGGCATAGACCCAGCCCCAGTCACAGCCATGCGAGACTGGATCTGTCCCTGCTGCTGTTTTGGTTTTGGAAAGGCTGGGGAAGAGGGGCTCAGTCCCTTTTCATCCTCATGGCAGGGAAGAGCCGTGGAGGTAGTAGGTTATAGGAAAGGAGGATGGCCGTGCAGTGTGCTGGAAAGAGAGGAAGAAGCACAGTTAACTTGGCTGTGCGTGATAAAACCACTGGGAGTATCTCCCCGCGCCTGAATCAGTGGCACTTAGAGGGACTCGAATGAAAGTACCGCAGTGCCGTGACAGGTGAGCATTTGTTTTCCTAGACCAAACCCAGGCTACGCCGTGAATGATCTGGGCCAGAGACCTGGCCTGACAGCCTTGTTTGTCACTAGAGAAGGTTGTGACAACATCCATTAATCTTTTTTAAATTCTTCTCTTCCCCGCGTATTTTTTTGAAGCAGGGGCTTGTGGAATGAGCAATTCTGTCTCTATTTCCAATGATCAGTCTCTGCGAAGTCAAGCCCTTATTTATTTATATAGGGTTAATATTTGTGAGGCTCATCGGTAAAGTGGCTGATAGCTTTCTGTCCGGTGCTGCCATCCATCTCCACTGGGTCTCTCACGGAGCGGTGACTGAAGAGTGCAGGGCTTTTTATTTTCTCCCCTTGGTTGTAATTTGAGCAGCTGGTCAAACAGATCAAAGCATCTCCTTCATTAACACAGAGCGCGGGGAAGCTGCTGGTACCGCTCCTCGCCACCAAGCAATGCTTCCCCTCTCTCTTTTCCACTTGGACCTCAAGTAGTCCTGATTTCATCTCCTCTCTAGCTTGGCCTGGGCAATGAATGAGGAGAACAAGAGCACAAACATGCTTCAACAGTAGCTTATTGTTACCTAGAAGTAAGTGATAGTGTCAGTAAATCCGTGTTTACCACTGGAACGTGGTTACTGAACCCCACAGCAGCTCCTGGTCACCTCCTCTCCTTGTGTTCTACTCATGGGGGTTCTACAGCTGGCCACGGTGAGCTCAGAGCGCTCCCCGTAGAGCAGAGTTTGCTCTGTAGATAAACCATCTCCACGAGTGGGTGTCAGATGGCTGAACGGATGTCGCCTGACTCTGAGCTGTGTTGGTTTTACAATAACAAGTGTTAAATGCAGCAGGATGGCCAAGAACAGTGCAAACTGAGATTATAAATATAATCACCTTGGAGTCTGACCTCGCAGGGTATTGACTTAAATATTCATCGGCGGCATCAGCCTTCGTGTGAATGAAAAATTAAAGCCAGAGCTGCTCTGGATATAGAATCATAGAATCGTTAGGCATCGGAAGGGACCTCGAATGATCATCCAGTCCAGTCCCCCTGCTGCAGCTGGATCACCCAGACCAGGTCGCATAGGAACACAGCCTAGCTGTGTGGCTCCGTATTGCCCAAACAAGATCATCTAGTGTTATCCTTGGCCTCAGGGTGTCCTTGCAATGAGCTGGTGGCCGCTACAGGAGTCACTGGATCTCTTCCATCCTTAATGATTCAATTCAGTGATAAGGGGTGGCTGCCCCCTCCCTGGAAGTGGTCAAGGCCAGATTGGATAGAGCCTTGAACACCCTGGTCGAGTGAGGGGTGACCCTGCTCATGGCAGGGGGGTTGGAACTGGATCAGCTTTAAGGTCCCTTCCAACCTCAACCATTCTAGCAATCTGTGAAGTGGGTGTCTTGGCACATGGGCAGTCAGATCCCATGTGGTGCTGCCCTTCGTAAAATCCTACTGAAGTGGGGGAATTTGGGAGGATGTTTGAGCTCTGGGAGAGTAGTTTCACTCTGGCTTTTCCACAGAGCTCTGGTGATAATTGCTTAGCAATATGGTTTAGTGCTGGACTTGGTAGAGGAGGGTTAATAGTTGGACTTGATGATCTCAAGGGTCTTTTCCAACCTGAGTGATTCTGTGATCACACTTCTAGTGCAGATGCCCTTGCATTTGTGTGCTGTGTGCATGGACACTAAACAGAATCACAGAATCATTGAGGCTCGAAATGACCTCTGAGCTCAGCCAGCCCAACCCATGACCTAACATCACCACCAGGGCAGTAAGGGTCACAGCCAGTGTTTCCTTTAACACCTCCAGGGCAGTTCATTTCCAGGCTCTGATCACTCTTTCTGTGAGGAAGGGCTTCCTAACATCCAGCCTAGCCCTCCCTTCAAGCCCTGCCTTCTCATTCTGATGCTAGTGGCCTGGGAGAAGAGCCCGTCCCCCACCTGTCTGCAACTTCCCTTCAGGTAGTTATAGAGAGTGGTAGGATCCCCCCTGAGTCTTCTCTTCTCCAGGCTGAACACCCCCAGCTCTCTCAGCCCCACTTGCCCCAGTCCTGGCTTTTTGAGACAGGGGACTTTTCTCCCTCTACTACTTTGTGCAAGACGTGAGGGCTGATCTGCTGTGCCTCTCGCTATGTGTATATGAACAACCAGGTACAAAGGGCCCCAAACTCTTCAGTAACAGAGCAGACGTGCTTTTCAATACTGCCTTTGTCACAGTGAAGCCAACAGCTTATTCAATTAACTTAAAATTAAAGGGGAGCAGAACTTGACTCCAAGCAGCGAGCAGTGGTTTTACTGCACTTGGAAGCACTGAGCTTTCATGGTGCTTAGTCTCTGCCAGCTCGCTGCCTCATAGCCTGAGCACTCCTTGGGGGCCCACCACAGCCTTTTCATCACACACAGATGCTTTTTCATCAGTGGCCAAGATGGCAGGTGCTGTTTGACTATTACTCATTCCTTTGTTTATTACCTTTGACATGGAAAAGTATTGTTTAGTGATTTACTCCACTTTGTATTTAAATGTAGTGATTAGAATATCTTTTTATATTAGACCGCGGTGTTCCTTTGAAGATGAAAAGAGCCTCTATTAGATTATAGTGCAATAACTCATGGGTCCTGGCACTCACAATCTACATAACCTCTACCTGAGAAGCAGCGAGTTTGACACTCTCTACGTGTACCTGGGTGCCTTTGTTGCTCCTGCAACTGCAGTCCTGCAGGGAATGAACTGAAAGCATAAAGACTACGTGGTCCATCTGTGTCCTCACAGCTGACACCAGCAGAGCTTCTGTTTTACTTCCTGCAGAAAGAAGAAACCCAGCATCCCAGCAAAACTGTATCTGCTCAGTTTTAGGAGAAGGTCACAGACTAGGCAGGCTGAAAAGGCCATTCAGCAAAAATAAACAGAGGGAAATATGACCATCTGTGCTCATCTTGGATGAGCAAATGGTATTTGGCATGGTCCTAGTCACAGCTGAGTACCATTACCTTCTGTCCCCTCTGGAGAGCGAGTGTGAACTTCACCATTTAAGCACCAGGAGGTTTTGCAGTTGAACTGGCACCATGAGCTGTGAAATCTTGTCGTGTGAGCTACAGCCTTCGCTGTATGATCCTCTCTGCTGTGACTTTTCTAACCCTTGTGTGTATGCGAAGCAGACAGTATGATCCACTCTGGTGTAACCCCATTACTTGCTGCGGCTCACGATTACCCCGAATTTGCATCAGAAGGCAGATAGTGTGGCTCACAGTCACCCCAGAAAGCCGTGAAGTTTGGCATTACGAGGTAACTTAGATACGGTGGAGTTGGTGGCCAAACTCTAGGCAGCCATGTGAGGATCACGGAGTCGTTTCGGTTAGAAAGGTCTTCTAAGATCATTGAGTCCAACCATTAATCTACTCTACCAAACCCACTGCTAAACCGTGTCCCTCAGCACCAGATCCACATGACTTCTAAACATGCCCAGGGGTGGCGACTCACCGGCTTCCTTGGGCGTCCTGTTCGATTGACTGCTGACCCTTTCAGTGAAGAAAAGCTTGGGTCTTTAACACGCGCTTTCTCTTTGTGATTGGTTGGGGATATGTCATCTTGAAGGACTAGTTCAGAAATAGTGGAGAAACTCTAGGAAAGAAAGCAGGAGGGGGTACAAAAGGAGTGCTGGTGGAAGACAGCCGGCTTCTCCGGGGCATGGTACTGTGGCTGTCTGCAGCTAAGCTCAAATAGCTGTGCGGTCTCGGCTTAGCAGGAGCAGATGTACTCTGCATTCGACTGATGCAAAGGAAGCTCATGGACCTGGTGGCAGTGATTCAGCTTTCATGCAATGCCTGAGTATAAACTCTGTGCTGTGAAGAGCTACTCATAGAGTAGATTAGGTTGGAAGAGACCTCCTCATCTAGTCCAACCCCCCTACAACAAGCAGGGACATCTCTTTACTAGAACAGGTTGGTCAGAGCCTCATGCAGCCTGACTTTGGATGAAGCCCTCTACCTCCTCTCCACTCAACCAGTCCCAGTGATCCACCACCCTCAGATTAAAAGAACATTTTCCCTCATATCCAGCCTAAATCTACCCTTTTCCAGCTTTAATCCAAGGCTGAGACAGCAAAGTCAGCAGAGTCGCCATGTCAGCTTCATTGCACTTTTATTTCCAGCTTGTGGAATCGTACAATTAAATCTGACTCTCAGCTTTTCTTGAAAGTAGAGAGGAGTGTGACTGCAGGGAAAATGTCAGGATGGCTCTTGCTCATTCACAACCACAGAGAAACAAGAAAAGAAGTAAAATGAACCTGCCTGACTTTGAGATGGAAACACTTTTTCACTGTGAGAGTGACAGAGCCCTGGCCCAGGCTGCCCAGAGAGGTTGTGGAGTCTCCTTCTCTGGTGACATTCAAAACCCACCTGGACACGTTCCTATGTGACTGACTGTAGATGCTGCTCTGGCAGGGGGATTGGACTGGATGATCTTCTGAGATCCCTTCCAACCCCTAACTTCTTCCAGTGATTCCCTGAATCTGTTAGGAGCCCTAAGGTTCAGCCAACCCCTTTTTCACTAGGTCATAATCTATGGTGCTTAACTCACAACAAGCAGCAATTAGTTACCTTGCCAGTTAAAGATGCTGTAACTCAATTGACTGATGGTGTCCCGGTGTTTTAGACCGAGTCTGTCGTAGCTGCTAACGTTAACTTCATTTAGGCACTCGCCAAATGCTTGTTTCTGGCTGGGCTCCAGCTTTCAGCAAATGTTTAAATCCTGAAAGATGTGTGTTCCTGGAGGATTGCTAACTCGCAGTCCTGTTAGGACTCTGCTCCCCAGCAGGTGCTTCTGCTGCAGGAGAGGTTTTCTGCTCTCTGGAGGGGTCTAGGGGAGATACACTGGAGCAGCACCACCCCCCCAGTATACCCATCCTCACTCTGCCTTGCAAACTCCAGTGCTGCTAGCGGTACTGGAAGCTCATCCAGGCTTCAAACAGCTCCTAACAGCAAGACCTTTGCGTGGATTTGCAGAGATTTGGAGTAAAGCTGCATAGATGGCTCAGTCAGCCGCGTTGCGTAGCTATGACTCAACATTGCGCCATGCCCTGGCTGCGAAGTTGTCCTCTGGTGAACCAAGAAAACAAGAGAATTTTGGGATTTAGCCCCCTCAGCCAGAGCCGCCTTCTCACTGCTCATGTTTTTCCTGGAAGTCACTGATAACTTCTTACTCCTTGTACGGGGGCTTGAAGTGACAAGTGACTGGGTCAACCCCCTCAACAAAGCTTCGTTTGCATATGTTGAGTGTGTCTGTTGACTCGAGAAGACAGAACAGACTCACAGGCCTCTGTGAGGACTGGTGTTCGCTGGTCACTGTCACCCCAGCTAAGGATGGGGGTTTCTACGTAGACGTCAAAGGTGGGTTTGTTTAGGCTCGTGCTCTGCCATCCCAAGTGGGCCTATGGTGAGCAATGGGAGCCAGGCAGAGCACCGAGCTGCTGGTGATGTGAAGAGCTTCACAGCATGACTGGGCAGGACCCTGCCTCTATGGCACAGGGCTTAGATCCGGAGTGCACTGGGGATTGAAAATAGGCTGCTGCTCCAAAACAAACCCATGCAGGTGAGGTAGGACCCAAGCTCCCCACCCCGGAGAAGCGTTTCATTCTTGAGTAGGTAATTTCCATAGAATCCTTAGGGATCGGATGGGACCTGGAAAGATCATCCAGTCCAATCCCCCTGCCACAGCAGGATCCCCCAGACCAAGTCACTAGAAACCCACAATTCCTAAATGTGAGCCTGTTTCTACCTGCGTCCTGGGGTATCCTGTGAAAAGGAGAGGACGATGAGCCTGGCCTGAGCAGCAAGACTTCCACTGCTGCCTTCGGGAGAGTCAGTGCCAGAAAATATTTAAGAGGAGTATTCAAAGCAGCAGCAGCAGCTCTCCTAGTGTTTAATTTCTCTGGTGAGAAAAGCACAGGGTGGGCTGCAGATGATCTAAGCATGTCAGTTGTCAGATGAAAGCATTTCCAAATGGCTTTCTGGTTATATTTATGTCTTCTGGCTGCAAATGCATTTGATTTTTTTTTTCCCCCTCCTGCCTGTCTTAGACAGGGAGTTTACTGATTAAAAGTCACTGCATTGACAGCACTGGAAATTGAAGTTCCTTTTTTATCTACAGAACAGGTACGGCGTGTACAGAGACAGCACAGACCCAGGCTGCTGATGTGTCTTAGCGCTGTCCTGGGCTTCATAACCTGGAAGGAGGAGGTAATAAGCTGCCCTGTTAGGCCCTGCTGCTGTTTGGCCAGAGAACGCTGGCCTTAAATCTGCGATGGGAGGGTTTGTTAATAGGATTGTCTGTTCAGCAGCAGCCGCTCTTGGTGGACTCGCGAAGAAGGTAACTGGATAGCTGTCAGGTACTGACAAGTGTTGATCTTCTGACTCGGATCTGAATGGCTCGGTGATCGCTGAAAGACTTTTCCCACTTGTGAGAAAGTCCCTTTACGAGGGAAGCGGTCTCGGTTTGAGTGCACGGGAGATCCCGTTACATACCCACAATGAGGATACCACTTTACATACAGGTCTCATTCTTTTAGCAAGCCTCTGAAAGAGGTCTTTGTCTTGTGTTTTAGTAAGGTCCACTGTTTTTTTTTGGAAAGATCAGTGCCAAGAGCTAGACGTGTATGAACTGAGCGGGGAGAAATTATTCCACAGCAGGGTAATTTGCTGCTCCGTGAAAACCAAGGGCTGCCTTACGATTTGGTGATAGATGGTGCCTCTGTTTGCAAACTCAGGCAGCCAGTGCTGCAAAGATGGGCCTTTAGTAAGCTGCCTCCCCTTTTCTTCCTCTAGAGAGGCTAAAATACACAGATGATTAGGGGTTGGAAGAGACCTCCAGAGGTCACTGAGTCCAACCCCCCGCTTCCAGAAGGACCACAGAACCTAGGGCAGGAGCACATCCAGATGGGTCTTCCCAGGGAGGTGGTGGAGTCCCCCTGCCTGGAGGTGTTGAAGAACCCTGTAGCCATGGTGCTTCCCACTCTGCTTGAGTGGCAGCAGGGAGGGGGTCAGGTTGTGTTTGTCAGTCTCTCAGGGACTGAGGGGTTTTGTTGGTGTGGGGATGGTTGGACTCGGGGATTTGAGAGATCCTTTCCAACCAGGATTATTCTGTGAGTCTAACCTGCTGGCCTGTTTCAGTCAGACACAGACCTCAAGATACGCTGTTCCTACGAGTTCCATTAAGACAGACAGTACAGGAGGCAAACTCTCTTAGTGCCTTCCCTGAGGGAAGCTGCAGTGTCAGCCTGTCTCCACAGATATCAGAGAACGCCTCCAGAGATGTCAAACTGGCTTCCCTGGTTTTGTTACCTGTGCAGTTATTTGGTGACTGATAGCAAAGGTGCCACCG
Source organism: Upupa epops (assembly GCA_013397515.1). Classification (NCBI taxonomy): domain Eukaryota; kingdom Metazoa; phylum Chordata; class Aves; order Bucerotiformes; family Upupidae; genus Upupa; species Upupa epops. The sequence continues at coordinate 425,737 of VZRI01002959.1, forward strand.
TAGGACCTGCTCTGTGTGTCCTTCTGTCCCTGGGATAGAGTGAGTCAGGAGCTAAAGGATGAAAAGGTAATCTAAGCAACTTGGATGATGCTCAGCCAACAACTTCTCCCAGTGGTACCTTCACAGAGGGACCGGGTTTGCTTCTGTTTAATCTTCAGTTTTGTCTTAGTGGCCACGGTCTCTTTTCTGGTTACCAGAAGCTCATGAGAAGATGAGTGTGGATCAGCTTGAAGCCCTTGGGTAGATGTTTGGTACCAAGGCAACTTTATACTTCAACAGGCAATGCAAAGTAATAGGAAGAAGAACTGTTCCAAACTGAAGACGCTCTAAAAAATCACAATGCTGGGAGGAAAAGCCATCCGTAGTTGGAGTTGCGGGAGAGCAGATGCAGGGTTCTGAAGCTTTCTCGCTCGAATGCTTAAAGGATTGGGGTTTTTTTTATGCAAAATGTTCCTTTCAGAGCTTTGCTTTCTTCTTCATCTTCTTTATTTAACTATCTCCAGCTTGAAGAGCATAAAGCACGTCCTTCAAACGAGTGAATTCATCATTAAACCTGGAGAGCGTTCTTTCTGGAAGGTGTCTTTCTCTCGAGCTGGCAAATGAAGTCCATATAATAGGGAGAGGTTTGGGTTGGGTATTCTTCACCCAAACACGTTGTTCTGATTCTGTGCATTGCACGTTACTTAAGAGAAAAAAGTGGAGGTCAAACATCTCATGTGGTACCTTCATTAATTACATTGCTGTTCAACTGGAGAGCAGATCCCCACCTGACTGTAAATCTACAGTTCCAACTCTTATTAGAAGCAACCTTTGGTTGCTCCATGGCAGCTCCCATGCAGCATTTCCAAGCAGCTATGTTCAGTAGGTGCGGAATGAATACTGAGAGCATCACGTACCTGTTTCTAGACATAGAATCATTGGGGGGTTGTGGAGTCTCCTTCTCTGCAGACGTTCCAGTCCCGCCTGGCTGTGTTCCTGTGTGACTTGGTCTGGGTGATCCTGCTGTGGCAGGGAGAATGGACTGGATGATCTTTCCAGGCCCCTTCCCATCCCTAAGGATTCTGTGACTCTGTATGATGGTTTACCAGTGTAGAAACGTTTTGGCAAGGATCTGTCACGTGTGTGGCTAGAGGCAACGCAGCAGTGCCTGGAGGCTGTTTTCATGCAAAAGCAGAACAGTTCCCTAATGATTAATAATTGAGAAGTGTGGAGAAAGGGGGGGAGAGAGACCAGCTAAATAGTTTCAGCTACGCACAATCCATGTGGTCAGTAAATCAGTTAATAAACCTGTCTGTTGGAAATGCCCTGGCTTGCACTGATCAAAACATTCCAGCAGGCAGTGCCCCTGAGACCTTACAGCTCAGCAGAGAACTGCAAACTGTTAATCTGAAAAATATTAAGCAGCAAAGCACAAAATAAAACAACCCTCTCCCCCCAACCAGCCCCGAAGTCAAGTGTCTGCGGTTCTAAATGCACTTTGTCTGTGTCACCCCAGCTGCTAAATGCTTTCTATTGATTTCTCTCCTACAATCTTTCCTCCCTTCTTTTCCTTTCTATTTTCCCCCCCACTCTCCCTTTCCCTTCAGTTCACTTGTTCCACAGGTATGATGCATCAGTTGAAGCCCACGAGAGTGGCCATTTGGAAGATCGCAGTCCTTTCTGTTGTCTGAGGCAGCGACACTGTGGGAAGAGAGGAGCTTGCATAGCTCCAACAGGAGGAGTTAAACACAAGGACTGAGCAAGAGGTGGGTGTCACCTGGGTATCATCCATATATTGACTTCCACTCTTCTCTCCATCCCTTTGCAAAAGGGAAGGAGCAAATAGAGAGGCATTTCCATCTGGTCCAGTCCTATCATCACCCTTGGAGGTCTCAGAGACCCCAACAGGTCAAGTAACCAGACACTGGATGCTGGTGTATACACTTCTACCAGCTTCACTGGGACTGAGAATTAGTAAGTATCCCCTAACACTGGGCTCTTTGAGCCCAACATGAACGGTTAAATAACAGGGAGCCAGAGAGGTTTCCATGCATGTAGTATCACATAACTGTTCTGCCTTTTCCCTCGTCTTCTTCCTCGGGGAAGGAGCCTGCAGAGATTTTCCAGCTGTGTGAGAATGGCAGGGGAATGCTGGTCCAGTGACAGACTTCAGAGGGGACGTCTCGCAGGAGGAGTTCCAGCTCCGGAGGTTTCAGTGTTTGTGTGGGTGTGCTGTTGTTTTCTCCTTTGTTTTCTGCAGCTCATTATATTGTTAGAATACAGCAGGGCTACACGGGAGCTGTTAAAAAACAAACTGGGTTTTTTTCCCTTCTTTTAGGAGCAAAAAGGAACACAATTCCTCTGAGGTGGAGGTAAAACGTGGTGTGCAGAGGTAGGAGCCACCTGGCTTGAGGTATACGGGCAAGCTGCTTTCTCCCCCCCCCACCTCCATGCTTTCTCACCATCCATCAGAGTTGATATCAATTCAAGTGTCTTGGCTGCAAATTTGGTTAGTGAGCGGGGGAAACTATGCCTTTGTTCTGATGCTGGCAAACCTCAGCAAGCTTGATTATCTAAAATAAAACCATCTGCAACCACTCTAATCAATGGCACATGCATAGCAGCAGAAGCTCTAAGCTCATGGCTCGTGTAAAATGCTCATTACATCGGGCTGTTGTGCTGCAGGAAAGAATTTATGGGCCAGAGCAAGTGATCAGTGCTACCCAAACTTGTTGGTGAGACACATGCCCCACAGTTTACACTGGGATGCTTGTCCCCTTCAGCGGCTTGTCCAGCAGAGGTGAGGCTGGTGCAGCTACTGCAGCGAGTACTGCATCATTCCCGTGGCGCTGCAGGTCCTCGTTACATGGTGACGTTTCAGGCAGGCTTGGAAAACAAGTAGGAGTCGTGGAAGGAGTTGTGAAATTTGCCTGTGTGACTTGTGGGGTGAACAAGCTTGCGCTGAAGATGCCACGGGATTTGCAGGGAATGAGTTAATCCACTGCTCTGTGTATTGACCCCCTGCAAGCTGAGGGGTCCTGTTCAGCATCTTCTCTCAAGAGTAAAATGCAGCTTGCTGATACCACAGCCATGTGGGTCTGAGTGGTGAGCATACTCTGGACCATTACTAGGAGTTAACGTCTTAGGCAGAAGCTGGAGCAGGTATCATAGAATCCTTGGGGATCAGAAGATCATCCAGTCCAATCCCCCTGCCACAGCAGGATCACCCAGACCAAGTCACACAGGAACACAGCCAGGCGGGGCTGGAACGTCTGCAGAGAAGGAGACTCCACAGCCCCCCTGGGCAGCCTGGTCCAGTGCTCCGGGACCCTCCCTGGGAAGAAGGTCCTGCTGAGATTGAGAGGGAACCTCCTCTGTCCCAGCTGGCACCCAGTGCCCCTTGTCCTATCCCCAGATGCCCTTGAGCAGAGCCTGGCTCCATCCTCCTGACACCCACCCCTCACAGATTTATAGACAGGAATGAGGTGTCCTGGTTGTTTCCCTTGGCTCCTGAGGAAAGAGGTGAGAAAAAGGCAGAACAGCTACATGATGCTACAAGTGTGAAGCGGACCTCTATTTCACCACTCGTGTTGGTTTCAAGGAGCCCAGTTTTATGGGATGTCTACCAATTCCTAGTCCCAGTAAAGCCAGTAGAAGTGTGTACAGTATAGGTGTCATCACCCTACATATCCCATGTCTTTTAAACACGTGTGCTAGCCTGGACCAGAGGCACAGGGAGATATTTTCTCTTGAGCAGCCCAGTTCAGGTGCTATGAGCAGCTCTGAGAGAGGTTTCTTAAAAACTGGTGGCAGATCAAGGACAGGAATGAGTTCTCCTGCCACTCCAGTAATACCCCTATGCAATGCAGCTAACGATGCGCCTGCCAAGAGCAAATATTTCCTCAGGCATGGAAAAAATATCTCCCTTCCCCACTGGAGCTCACCTGCCCTAAAGTTATATAAGCTGCTCACTGCCATCTTCTCCCACTTTCTCTTTTTCATGTCAAACTAAAATTGACAGGCATGGCGAAGCTGGGATGCTGAATCCATTCTCTTGGCTGATGTTAATCACAGCAGCTCTTCCTCTGGAAAGCACAGAATTGTGGTCCCCCATGGTCTCTTTGGAGCAACGTGTAGCCAGGTACTCGTTAAAAAATGCCTTTGACTTCTCTTCTGAACAAAAAACGTTGAGCCTGGGAGATCCTCTCTGAGCTTGTGATCTTCCTCCTGCAAAACCCTCTTCTTTGTTCGCCGATATGTGAAGCGGTGGTAACCACAGTTGCTTTGTATTCCGAGACAGCACTTAAAACTAGCCTTTTCCCTTCGAAATCTGATACACGGGTCGCAGGGGTGACTGCTCACGTGGCTTCATCCACGCACGCCTGACAGCTCCCTTCCTCTTCTGCATATTCATCGCCACCTCTTTCACTGCAGAATGATGTACTTGAGAGTCTGGTCCACATCTGACCACTTTGGGGACGGATTTATGATAGCAGAGGAGTGGGTTTTTTCAACTGGTATTAATCTTTACATATTGAACGCGGCCCTGGGATAGAGAGCAACGCTTTCGGGCTGCATGCCTCTGTTTTTTGAAGAGTTATTATGTTTATAGTACAGATTGATTTAAGCAGACAAAATCTCCCAGCCTAGAACCAAATCCTAACTTAGCAAATCAAAGGCACTCAGCACAGCATGTCAGCTCATGCGCTTAAATTGCAATAGAGTCAACAGGTTGGAAGGATTTTCTCGGGGAGCTCTGCTGAACTGGGGAGGTAGAGTGGAGAAGGAAATCTCTGCTGCTTCTCACACCAGTTAGGTCACTTAGGCACAGTGAAAGCAGTGGTGGAAGCTGTGGTGGTCAAAAGCAGGCTGGCTTCTTGTCTCTGCTCACAGAGGCCAGTGCAGTACTGGTGACAAAATACTGTCAAGAATTTTTCCAGTCCTGATGGCTCCTGTCCTGCCAGCTTTATGCATGCCATGGGTCTGAGCATTTTGAGAGTCACTGCAGTGCTCCTGCAGGAGATACTTCACCGAGATGAGATCTTATCTTCTAGAATCATCAGGCATTGGAAGGGACCTCAAAAGATCACCCAGTCCGATCCCCCTGCCACAGCAGAATCCCCTAGAGCAAGTCGCACAGGAGCATATCCAGGCAGGTCTTGAATGTCTCCAGAGAAGGAGAACAAGTAGAGTAGCTGGGTGTAAAAAGCCTTCCAGAGTAAGACACAGAACAGATTGTCCCTGTGATCGCTCATTTGTATCCATATAGAGTCATCAAGTGGGTTGGGTTGGAAGGGACCTCCAAAGGTCATCTGGTCCAACCTCTCCTACAACAACAAGCAGGGACATCACTCACTAGACCCAATTATCCACATCCAGCCTGACCTTGAATGTCTCCAGGGATGGGCCCTCCCCCCCCTCTCTAGGCAGCCAGTTCCAGGGATCCCCCACCCTCAGATTAAAGAGCTTTTTCCTCCTGTCCAGCCTCAATCTGCCCTTTTCCAGCTTCAAACCATGACCCCTCATCCTGCTCTTGTGAACAGTCTTCTCCAGCCTTCTGTGGGCCCCTTTCAGGGTTTGGTAGGTCAGTATGAGGTCATCCTGGAGTCTTCTCCTTTTTGGGTTGAACAACCCCAACTACATAAGAACTCCACGCTTACAGGAAGAGCAAGATAGTCAGCTAGTATAGCCTCCTCTGAGAAGAGGCTCAATCAATCCATGTTGCTTCAGCTTGAGATAGTTCACAGTGGCATCTCACATGAATCAGCTGTCAGGCTGAAATTTGTCGTCCTCCAGTAACTTTGCTCCTGTTTCCAAGCCCTCAGGTTTGCCACAGGCTCATACCCAGCTCGATAGTCCCTTCTCTGTATCACCTCTTGACCGTTCACCAAAGGGGACTCTGAATTTAACAACAGCACTCAGCAAGGGTGTGAATTTCCAAGTCTTTCACTCATTCGTGCAGTTTGAAAGAGATCCCGCTGTTGGGTACTTACATAAGGGCTTTCCAGGGAGGGATCAGGAGCGTTACCTTGATGTTCCTGCAGTGAACTCTCCCAGCGTGAGCTGCAGACTGTGCCTGCTCCCAGCGTACTGCTCTAACGAGCCGCAGACTGATTATGATTCACCAACGAAACCTGCAAATAATTTTAGATGAAGAGTCCAATCAAGAATCTATTTGCAGACAATTCACAAACACAAAAAAGAAGTGAGATTCCTTGGATAAATTATGCACCATGAATTATTCATCCAGCTCCGCTTAATGAGGTAAATGGTACTATCTGTGTTTAAAGTTAAGCTCATTTGTGTACACTGCGTGGATCGTGGCCGAAGGAGAAGAGATTCAACAGCCAGACTACTAACAGAGTTCAGCTACTAACTGGGGGTGCAACTGGGTTTTCATCTTTTAGTTTGAGCCTAATGGTTTCTCTGCACGCTGGAATCAGAGAGAGAAGGTATTCCTTCAGGTTACGGGTGAGGATCTCTGCAGCGGGGGCTTGCAGTGGAACAATCAAAACATCAACATCGAAGAGAAGCTTGGGCTAGCTTCTGTAAAGGTTCAGTGATTTAATGTGGGGATTAGCCTGAGCTGGAAATCTTGGGGCAGGATTGGGGTGATCTTATTGCAAGAGTGAGGTGATATCCAGGCATCCCTCTGGGTCATGATACACAAAACCCCCGTGGCAGGCCCAAGTGTGACAATCTGAGAACGTTCGAAAGCATTCCTGTTTCAACGGGCTTACTTTGCCCAGCGCTGTAAGACTTCTACACTTAAACCTTGGCTTTGGACCAGCAAAGCACTTAAGAACATGCTTGACTTTAATCACATGAGCGACTCTACCAAAGCCAAGGGGGATACTTCTGTAATCAACTGTGTATGGAAGCAGAAGTCCATTCAGAAAGTCCAAGGTTTGGTTTTAGCCACGCAGAGATTTATTCAGAACTGAATAAGAGGCTGAGTGGATAGTATGTTGTTCCAAAACAGTTCTCTTTGAAGAGTCTCAAGGTGGATTTAAGACCTTCCTTTAATTACCAACGTTGGAAAGTTCTCACGTCTATTCTTCTGTAATGTCCAGTAGAATAATTCAGATAATTCTTCTACTTTTACTGTCCTTGGGCATTAAAAATCTGTTCTTCCATATTAAAAGTCTGCTCTTCAATACTAGAAGTGTATTCTTTGATATTAAAAATCTATTTTTGATATTAAAAGTCTATTCTTCCACACCAAAAATCTATTCTTCAATAGTAAAAATCTATTCTTCGATACTAAAAGTCTATTCTTCGATACTAGAAGTCTATTCTTCGATAGTGAAGTCTATTCTTTGATGCTAGAAGTCTATTCCTCGACATTAGAAGTACATTCTTCAACATTAGAAGTATATTCTTCAATATTAAAAGTTACTGGAGAATATTAAGACTATTAAGAGTTACAGGAGATTATTAAGACTATTAAGACTTACAGGAGACTATTAAGACCATTAAAAGTTCCTGGAAACCCCCTTCATTTCAACTGCAGCTTTTCCACTGTCTTTTCAACCCTTCTACTTTTTAAAACCAGATTGCTCTTTGCTCTAGGACTTGGAACGTTCTTGGTACGAGGTGACTTTGTGGAGAAACAGGGATTTTGACGTTGCTACGCTAAGTCTTTAACAGGTACCGCTCGAAATTAGAGGCCGCGGTGTCGGTAAGTACTATTTACTAACATGATAATTGTGGAACGTTGGCTGATGTGTTAAGTACCATGGAGTGGCAGTATAATTACAGTACATGGCACGGTACAATATAAATATAAAGTAAATACATGATTATTTCTGGCTTAGGTCACATGGTAAATACTAAGTGCAATTACGGCACCAAGTAATCTGCAGGAACGTGTAATTACTCTTGGGCTCAATTCATTTACAAATCCTTGTCCAGCTTTTCACACCACATGGATTGTGGAAACTGTGGAAAACAGATTATTCATGGCTGCAGTGGCCTCCTTACTACCACAGCCAAACCTTCAATACCAGTGATGGCTCCTCTGCCCTCTCCCATGTCCCAGAGGGTGGAGGTGGAGATCTGCATGATCAAGGTAGCACCATGTATAGTCAGATGTGCATAGAATCATAGAGTGTTTCAGGCTGGAAGAGACTTCCAGGGGTCATCTAATCCAACCTTCCTACACAAGCAACCTAGGTCAGGTTGCTCAGAGCCTGACCAAGCCTGACCTTAAGTGACTCCAGGGATGGGACCCCCACCACCTCCCTGGGCAGCCCATTCCAGTGATCAGTGGAAAGCTGGGCCAAGATCTGATGGATCCAGATGGAGCTGGGCTCCAGCTGATTTGACAAACTCAGCTGATGTTATCTAACAGTTCTTGGCTCTCCAGTTTGGCTTTAGTGAGATCATCTTACCCTGTCTTTGAGTTATCCATCAGCAGTGTGGACTCTGCATTGTTCTGCATCTTGGAAGTGGAAGGCTATGGCTGATTGCTACTCATCAAGCACTGGCCCCAGGCTGGTCCAGGAACCTGCCACTTTCTAATCTCTCTTTGGATCCCTCTGCTCTGTTAGCTGGTAGTATGAGGGGCTGAGCGGGATGCCTTGGGCAGTACAGCCAACATCTCCACAGGTTCAACAGCAAGAGATGGCAGTTGAAGCAACCAGGGCATATGGAAATCCTGTGCACCTAACAGAGAGCAGACTCTTGGTTCAGATGGTGTTAAACAGTCGGTCTGTGGACAGCAGCGGAGCCTGAGACTCAGAGAAAAGTCTGTCAGAGAAGGGAAGAAAAAGTAGAAGAAATAAAAAGTTTAAAGCCACAAAAGCATCGTTCTGTTTATGTAGCCAGGAGGGAATCGCAGTGCCTTGGACATCATCAGCTGCCTGTTCTTCCAGGCACCTGGGGCCTCAGAGAAGGTGATCCCCACTGCATTTTGCTCGGCAAGATTATTAGTATTAATCTTACAGTCTGTCAACAGGATCTGAACCTGGGACCTTCACTGCTAAAGCCCAGATCCCCCGAGGTAGCATTAATGGCTGCAGCTGTTTGCCATTAGCAAGTCCTGCTCTCCTGAGACAGCTTCTGGGGTAGCTGGGATTTTGGCTTGTTTCTTTTAGGGTCAGCTGCAAAGCATTTGAAGTAGAGATGGGAGGTGGGGAACTGAGTTGGACGTGGCAGGAAGCTGTTGAAGTCTGCGCTGCTTCGAGCAGGAGGCGCCGGCTCCAGAGTTTAGGCGGCTGACACTCGATGCGGTCTGATGAAAAGAAAACTTCCTGAACTCAGGATGGGCATCTCCTGAAGCTTTGAAACTCTTGTGCACCTGGGTGAAGGAATATCCCATCTGCAGGTCAGCTAGAGGACAATGCAGCTCTGGAGAGACTGGGGAGGGATGGGAGCAGACACAGCTGCATTTTGGCTCCTCTCAAAAGCTATAACGATACTCTTGTCTGAAAACTGCTTTCCTGCTCTCATCGCCCCAGGGCACAGCGAGAAGCCCATGCTGCATCCTTCTGCCATGGTCTCCTCGCTCTTCCTCCTTCTCAGTAAGGGGAAAGGCTGTGCTGCTGAGTGAGTGCACTGGAGCAGAGATGAAAGGATGGGATCTCTCAGCTTTATTGTTTAATCCTTCTGTATTCCCTTCTGCTGTGCTTTGCTTTGGCTTCCTCAGTCTTGCTTGGTCCAATTTTTCTGTTGGGCTCTGCTGGCCAGAAGAGAAGGGGTTGTTTAGCTTGGAGAAAAGGAGGCTGAAGAGAGACCTTGCTGCTCTCTACAAGTACCTGAGAGGAGGTTGTGGAGAGGTGAGAGTCAGTCTCCTCTCCCAAGTACCAAGTACCAGGATGAAAGTTGCACCCGTGGAGGTTTCGTTTGGAGATTAGCAAAACTTTCTGAACCAAAAGGGTTGTCAGGCGATGGAGCAGGCTGCTCAGGGATGTGGTGGAGTGAGTGTCCCTCAAGGTCTTTAAGAGATGTGTAGATGTGCTCTCAGTGACTTGGTTTACTGATGGACTGGGCAATGTTAGGTTAGTTGTTGGACTTGATGATGTTAAAGTTCTTTTCCAACCTAAATAGCTCTGTAACACACAGCCCGAGGGAGAATGTCCAGTTGTGTTGCACAGGGGTATTTAAATGGAGCGCTGGGGCTGAAACAGGGGAGAAGTAAGAGAAACACCCATGGTTCTGGCTTAGGCTCAAAATATATCTGTGTCTTCCCAGTGAAACCACTGAAAACTCCTTTGAGATTCCCAAAACTTAGGGTAATGTCTGCAAAGAGGTGTTGGATGAGAATTTCTGCCTTGCATTAGGCTGGAATGTGTAACTGGGTGGTGTATGATTATGGCTTCAAGAGAAACTCCATAACAAGAGCCTTCTAACAGAGGGGGTTCCCTGTGAATATCAGCAGGACCTTCTTCCCAGGGAGGGTCCCAGAGCCCTGGAAGGGGCTGCCCAGGGGGGTTGTGGAGTCTCCTTCTCTGCAGACGTTCCAGCCCCGCCTGGCTGTGTTCCTGTGCCACTGGGTCTGGGTGATCCTGCTGTGGCAGGGGGATTGGACTGGATGATCTTTCCAGGTCCCTTCTGATCCCTGAGGATTCTCTGGTTCTTATTTGTTGCACACCAGTTGCTTATGGTGAGATACAAACTGCCCTTAGTCTGAGCTACAGCCTTGCGAAATCATTACAAAAAGCTGTCACTGCACGCGAAGGCTCTCGCTTACTCCAACCGCAGCAAAGGCAGTAAGGAAGAACGTGAATTACTCGTTACCTAACTGCAGAGAGAAAAGTTCCTCGCCCTAGTTTATCAGACTACTATAATTTCTCAGGAGGCTGCGTCTAACGCTAAGTGAACGCTCTCAGGTTGTTTAGAACCAATTGGCTTTAAATCTTGCGCAATGAAAGCGTGTTTGCCAAACGGGCTCAGCGCTTATTGCCATGAAAATTAACACTCGCGGGGACAAATTTCCAAGTCCTTCTTCTCTTTTGTTGCTTCCAAGATGTTACGGATGCAGCTTTGCACTTGCAGTTCTGTGTGGGTGCAGTTCGTGTCATTTAAACTTCTAATTACGGCGTCTGATCGCGCCCACGGTATCTTATCAGCTAGTTAGACACGTCAGTGACGCGCACCGCAACTGCAAATAACCGGGGGTACAAAATTGCACCGGCAATTCTTTGCACCCACTGAAGGAGAGGATGGATGGAAAGCAGGCCATTAAAGTGTTTAAAATACTTTCCTTACGGTAGCACAAACCGCTGCTACGTGCAGGAACGTAGAACAAACACGAGGCTGAATTTTGAGCAGCGCCCGGGTCGGCTTTGCGGCACCAATCTAACCAAGGTTCCCTTTGTGAGTGCAAAGTGTGTCGGCCAGGTCTGAGTTTACTTACCTGGCTTCCTCTCTTAGCTCTGCTCAGGATCTTGGGCAGCGCTGAAACACTCCCTGCGGTCCAGCTGAAGCCGACGATGATGCCTGTGCTGCACCCTTTAGAAAATGTGCTCTGGCAGTGCCTGAGCCGACACCTGCGAATTCACTGTGAGCACAGTCTGGTTTTTTAAGCAGCCTCAGGGCTTCTTTTAGCAGCCAGAGGAGATATGTCGATGGGGCTTATGCTCAGATTTAAATTTAAGCTTGCGAGTGCTCTGCTGAATAGGGGCGTCAAATGGAGTGAGAACAGTGGAAAGAGAAAGAAAATGTAGCTCTGCTTGGGGTAATAAAAAGCAGCTCCGTGACCTGGGTGTTATTAATCCAAACAACAAACTGTAGTCATCTTTGGGATAGATCCCTCTGCCCTGATCTCGGTGATCTTGGCATTATTTCCTGCAGCTCCCAAGAGATGTCACCAGCACTGCGGCGGAATGAAGCCACTGTCGTGCGGTTGTCCTGCTGCTTTGTGTTAGCCCAACCCGTCGGGGCTTGGCCTTAGGGACCGCCTGTCCAGTGATGCTGGTTTGATTCACTGAGCAACCTGCCCTAGGTAGACTGACCCTGCTCATATAGGGAGGTCCTGGAGGTGGTCAAGGTTAGGCTGGATGAAGTGCTGAGTGGCATGATCTAGATGTTGGGTGTTGGGTTTAGTTGGATTTAGGTTGGACTGGGTGATCTTTAAGGTCTTTTCCAGCCTCATTGTTACTGTGAGACTGTGATACTGTGATGATTGTATGATGAAGGGAACACAGCTGCTATGAGAGATGAAGTACCGGTGGTTGCACGTTGAGTGCAGCACTGTGAAACCAGATCTGGTTCAATTTATTATTTCTTTTCACTTAGGGTCTTTTAAGTCATAACTATCCTCACTCAGAACTGGTGTATGTTTGAATACCTGAAGAGAAGGCTCCCCCAGCACCTCGGTGTGTATGTCTGCAGGGTTTCTTTCCCTACCGCAGATACGTGCTGTATTCAGGATTAGAGCTGAGCCTTGCCAAGGAGCTGGTAGCATTGCAGGAGCTGAGCTGGAGCTGGGTTGCTCTTAGAAAGAAGCTCTCTAAGAAAAAGTGGCAGAGAGTGTGGAGTCTCCTTCTCTGCAGACGTTCCAGCCCCGCCTGGCTGTGTTCCTGTGCCACTTGGTCTGGGTGATCCTGCTGTGGCAGGGGGGTTGGACTGGATGATCTTTCGAGGTCCCTTCCGATCCCTAAGGATTCTGTGATGCTATATTCCCATCCGTGCAGATACCGGTGGTGGTGCAGAGGCCATGACTGGGAGCTGAACTGATATTAACTTCTTAGGGGTTTGGCCCTGATTCTTCTTTAGAAAGAAAAGAAACGAATAGCAGAAAACCTGGGAGGACTGTCTTCTGTTGTGATTTACCCTGCGGTAAATCCAGACCAAGCTCGACGATCCAGATGGACCCAGTCCAGATTTCCTCCGGTCTAAATGAAAGCAGCGTTTTCACGTAGTAGTAGGCAATTCTGCCTCCTTTAATACCACGCTTCGACATTTTGCTGTCACCGTGGGACACTGAAGTTTTATTTTTTGGCTTAGATTTTACTCGTGAAGGAATTAATTGCTTCAGCTTCCTAGAAATCATTGCGTGATTCAAGTTCCTCCTTTTCTCATGGCTCGTTCGAAGGTTGGGCTCAGTTTTCACCGCACAGCCGCTCCCTGCCCTAAAACATTATTTATATCCATAAACTACTGCTCGTAGGGACCAGCCAGTGGAGAAGTAAAATAAACACAGCGCTGCCTTTTAGCTGCAGTTGCACTCTGCTCCCTGGAAGGGATAACATTTATAAATCAAACAGAGATTTAATTAACCCTCCGTCTTTGCACAGGAGCAGTCGAGCTGATTTCAAGATGCAGGGTGCTCACACGACTGCTCCTCCAAATTTCTGGGATCCAAAAGAATAAGATAAAGCGTGGTTTCAAAAAAAGAACCTAAGGTCTGGCTCCGAGCTGTAGGAGCCACAAGGAAGGCGTTTCAAAGCCGATCGAGATGTAGTGCTCGGAGTGAGTAGCTGTGGCAGAAAAGACTTTCCCCCAGGTGAAGAGGCAACACTGGATCTTCTGGCATTTGAAAGAGGTTTGCATATACTTTGCCATCTTGCAGTCTGCAATCATACAGGCTCATCCTTAACCTGTCATGTCAGTGAGTGACACCACTGCAGTCAGAATCTCATTTCTCCCTATTGAGACAGAGACTAAATTCATCTCTGCTTTGATGAAACGCTGTATCCTAGCTGAAAAGCATCCTGCCTGGGAACCCTTCTTTCACAGAATTCACAGGATCATCCTGGCTGGAAAGCTCCTCCTAGGTCACCCA
>VZRI01002959.1:439595-452676 GCA_013397515.1 Upupa epops
CCTCCTCTTCTCCAAACTCACCCTGTCCAGCTCCCTCAGCCTCTCCTCACACGACTGGCTCTCTTATGTGAAAGGAGACAGGTCAGGAACCCTTGTGGCCTAAAATGAACAGATTTACTATAAAAGCAGTCAAAGAGGACAGAAGTCCCTTTTGGGATGAAGTTAATTGACTGCACTAATGGAGAACTGGGGACCTTTTGAGACGAGAAGCTCTAGCTCACCCACAAGAGGCGAGTGTTCAATGCAGGAAGCCTGGGGACACTGCTTGCTCTATTTGGTTAGGGTCGTGTGGGACGTTTGGACTGATTCCTGTGGCCTTTTAGCTCTTCCCCTGCTTGGAACGGAGTGTTGGTGTGACGGATAGCACTGTTTGAATGACAGTATTTCTAGCTGAAAAACCTAGTTGCTGTCTGCAGGTCACCTCTTGCCTTTCTGTTTTCATTGCTGTGTCTGTTGCAGCTGCTCGGAGCTCAGGTTGCACAGTTCCTCCAGGCTTTGCTAGCCTGATGCAGGGAACTGGGGCTAGCAGGGGAGGAGAGACAAGAGCTCCATCTGATGTGGTTTGGACATGAATGTCACAGAATCATTAGGGATCCAGCATCTCTTTGAAAAAGCCTGCAGATGAAGATGGACTCTGGTGGAAGTGTCACTCCATTTTCTGACTGACCCACAACTGCTCTCCGTTTGGCAGAGCCTGTTAGGAAGGTGGGCTGACACTTTAACCCCAAAGCCCTTGTGGTGGCTTCATACCTCCACACCCACTGGTGACAACGCTGGTGACAGCAGCTGGGGGAAGTGTTTGGCACTGTCTGGGAGCCCTGGCGGAGAGAGTCAGTCATCCCCAAGGAGGGAGAGAGCACAGGCACTGAAAGGAAGGGTGTGGGGCTGGTGGCTAATGGAGAGGAATTAGCCCTTGGGGCTAGTCAGTCTCTCCCTGATGTCTTGCTGGAGGGAAGGAGGTTTCTTCATTAGTCTGTCCCTTTCCTTGGCGTTTAAAAGACAATCCAGTTGGTCTTTTCTTGTGGCACAGCCTTGTAGGACACAAAACAACCTTGCTTGACTGGTCTCTGCTACTGAGGGCACAGCTGTGTTGGTCAGACACCTGGCTGCAGTTCCTAGCTTGGCTGAAGGGTATGTAGCAAAGATCTCCCCTTCTCGGTCCTCCCTTCCTCTAACCCATTGGAATGATGCTGTGTTACTGAGTTTGAGGAGCATCTGACTGCTCCCAGTGGAGGATCCTTCTGTCAGCCGAAGCTCCCAGCCCTCCTGGTGAATCAGGTGTACAGTACATAAGAGGGTGGACTGCAGGGCACAGAGATGAGGCACTGGTGATCCAGCCAGGAGTCCAGGTAGGGAACCCTCTAAAGAAACTGCTCCGTAATGTATGCTGCACGCACGTGTGTGTAAGGGACTGTTAATTCTAACTCCATTTCATGTTTCTTCTCCCCAGTGGGTATCGCTGACATCCGATCTGTGTTCTTCGCTTGTTATTTCTGAGGAGTGATCAAGTTGAAGTGCAGTCTTTTTCTGTCTTACAAGGAGGGAATGCTCGAGCCTGTTGATTAAAGACATCCCTTGCTTTTCCCTGTTCAGGCACAAATTCCCAGACTCAAACGCGGAGCGTAATTTCTATTCCTCCCACAGCGTGTGCCTATTGCAGAATTTTAACATCACGTTCCAAATCTTGCACTGAAAACTTTCTACAAGTTATTAACAGACAGGATGGGTACTTCAGCATCGACTGAGTCAGTCGTTTGAGTTACTGAATAGAATCCTACAATCCTCATGGCTGGAAATGATCTCCAGGATCACCAAGTCCAGCCCTCATCCCAACATAGAATCATAGAATCCTCATGGCTGGGAAGGACCTCCAGGATCACCCAGTCCAGCCCTCATCCCAACATCTCCCAACCCCTAGACCATGGCCTCAAGTGCTCTAGCTACTCATTTGTTAAAGCCTCCAAGGATGGGGACTCCGCCACCTATCTGGGCAGCCTGTTGCAGTGCCCAATCACTGTCTCAGGGAAGAACTTCTTCCTAAAGTTGGGCTGGGCTCTTTGTATGTGTTTTTTTATTGTTAAATGAGCTATTCTAACCCCTGGAGATCCGGAGAGAAATAGGTTGAGGCAGGATTGCACGGATCAGTCACACCTCTTTGCATCGTGCCATCCATCTAGGTAAAATACAATATCCTAGGTGACCTTGGAGGAGTTGATATACCAAAATGGATAAGCATGGTGCTCAGGTGGAAACCCGCAAGCCAGAAGGCGCTGGAACCATCTGATCTTATTACAGTGTGGCTAGCAAACTGTGTCTTGTGGTGCCTGTCGGGCTTTGCTATTCCACGGGTGAGCCTGGGCAGGAGCAGTAAATGGGGAGGCCTTTAGGAACAGGGTAAAACTTGCAATGAGCACAGCAATCGCTGCCTGATGGGCGGAGGAACTTCTCTAGGCTTGAAATAATTCTCAGGGTCAGGCTGGGAGCCTCGTTCTCTAGGAGATCCAACACTAGCCTCCTTGGCTTCCCTGGGATTACTCATGGGAATGCTCGCCAGTGGGAGGAGGTGGTGCAGTCTTGCTTGTTTCCCTGGGTTTCCTGCAGCCAAGCAACACTGATAATTATAGTCACCTGCAGGTTTCAAGCATGGAAAGTGAAGCACTCGGGAGCCCTTCCTGGAGTAGCTGTAGCCCAGGAGTTCCCATGTCTGCTATTCTGAGGATGTGCTTCAGGATATTTCCCTGCCTCCCACAGCGAGTCTGGACTCTGGGTTTCCTTTGTGCAAGCCACAGCTTTGGAACCCTCCTGATTTCCAAGTGATTGATAAGGGAATCAAGGGCTTTGCCCTCAGGACTAACCCAGCACATGAAGCATATCACCATGGCATAGCACCCTCCCTGTTTGTCTCCCACCACAGTGCAGCTGCTCTGGGGTCTTTCTGAAGACCAGCAGGAGCATCTACTGAGAGATTGAGATCCTCAGTGGGCTGACTGCTCTCTGGAAATGCCTCACCCTTGAGCAGAAGGGTGATAACTGCTGTGACTGTGTTCAGACCACACTCGGATGCTTCATGATTCTCATAGACCATCCTGATGCTCACAAGGAGCCCTCTGGCAGTGTGGTGAGAAAGGAAAGCATGAGTTGCCCATTCCTTACCTGCATTTCAAATACCTGCAGGAACTGGGCTTTCTGGATCTGATTAAAGTAAGTTGTGGGTTCAGCACAGTGGGCAGGCAGGGTGCTGGGGAGCCACTGTGCCCCTTAGGCAACGAGCGGAGAGGAGAACTGCACCAGCAGTGCTCGTACAGAGTGACTGAGCTGGGAAATGTGAACAACATCAGGAGAGGGCTTCTGCCAAGGGTCTCATGGATGGCAAACAGCCTGACTGTTTTGTAGGACTCTGCACGATAGGGAGTACTTTGGAGACAGAGCTGGGGCACCTCTGAGGAAGTAGTGGAGCTGATGTTGCTTACAAAAGCCTCAAGTGGCTGCAACCCAAAAGCTGATCTCTGGGATGGACCATTATTCAGTCAGTCAGCTGGGGATGGTGCAGAGCTCTTGGATCTCCAGTATCCTATAGAGATGGAGCTGCAGTGAGGTCCAGGGTGGAAGTGTCTGGAGGATCACATTGTCCCATTAACTTCTAAGGCTGAAAGAAAACGAATGCAAAGAGTGGTGCCAGGATATCCTGGAGTTAGGGTCTTAAGCGAGGTCACAGTGCTGGTCTACCCACTGCTGGGCTTCCTACCTTGACTCTGCTTTTCCATATCCTACCACTGTTTTGACCCCCAAAATGTGCCCGTTCTTCTAACTCTTCTCACATAGTTCTTAGCAATAAGAAACACCACACATCAGAGAGTATCCCTGCAGTGGACTGCCATGGCTGATGCTGATCCATCCTTGTCGTGAATATATTCAGCTACCCTGAGTCTTGGGGTGGCAGTCACTAGCCACCCCAACCCTGTCCTTTCCAGGACAGCAGCTATTCAACTGCACAAGTTATTGGTGAAGACTAGTCGGGGAGCAGATGGGAACCCTCTGCAAATCCTCAGCTATGCTCCTGCCTGAGCTTTGGGACAGAACCAAATCCTGAATTTGAGCAGCCTTCTGGCTGTGGAGGTGGCGTAGACAAGAAGCTGTGCAACTCAGCTCACAAAGCCAGAAGGCAGTAGCAGGATAGATTTCATCGCTTCCCCTTGGAAACCTCCACGGTTCTCTTCTTGTCGTTCTTCTTCCCCTTTACGCTGCTCTCACCTCCCTTCGCAAGGGTCCTGTGCAGCAAAGGGGCGAATAGCTTTGATGCCTGTCTTTCCATCAGGCTGTGGATCTGATGAGAGGGAGATTCACCACAGTCTACATTCATCCATCAAACTTCAGGCATTTCACCAAGGCTCCTAAATTAGAAGCCTCATTGTACTGACTTACTGCTGTTTGTGCCAGCAGCATCTTGAGAAATGGAGAAATACTGGCATCTTGAGAGCATGATTCACCCTCCTCAGATGTGAATCCCTCTCCTGAGGTGTCTCTCTCTTCTCTGTGACTGTAGCTGGCTCCCAGATAATGACAGTCCTAGCTAGCTTCAGCGTCTCTGCCTAGGATCAGGCGGGATGACTTGGAACCAAAATGCCAGGTAAGCAAAGCAGCCCATCACAAGTGCGACGGGGAATACGAACAGCATGAGTGCTTCAGACCTTCTTGTGAGAGGATAAAAAGGAGTCAGAACTCGTTAAATCTGCTTCTGGGGTGACACCGGTCCTGTTTTTCATCCATCCTCTTTCAATAACCTTCTGGTAACCTACCCTGAGCGAGAGCAGCAGCAGGATTTTCATGCTCACCCTTTAGGACAGCCAAGGAAAAGTGCTCCCACTCTTAGGCACCGGTGACAGATGAGGTGTCCGCTGAAGAAAACAAAACAAGGTGGGGATGGTGGCGGGGGGAGGCAGAAAGTAGAAAGGACACTCAATCCCCAAATCCCTACCAGTAGATAAGTAGATAAAGTTGAAAATAAATGGCTGCTGCTTTGCAGGAAGAGGACCTAATAGGAAATATAAACCCGCTTGAGTGACAAACCTATAGCTACCACGCCAGCAGGTACCGCTTCTCCAAAATATTGATGCTTTTAAAGCTTAATCCATCTGTCAGAGCCCATAGGATACTTTTAAAAGGAAAACACTGCTCCCAGCTATTGGGGGAAAAGTGGAGCAGAGTGTGTTAGCAAGATGTGTGACTTGTCTTCTGACAGCTCATGTATCTTTCCTCGCATCGCTGCACCTTTGTCCTCTTCTGTTGCCAGATAAAAACAGAATTATTATGGATGTCCTCAAAGACAGCTTGGTAAACAAGTGTGATAAATTAAATTAGAGGTTCTCCTGGTGGGATCGTGATGTAGGAAACTCAGTGCCGAGTCTACGTGGGACCCAGGTACATCTGTTGCGTGGTTGAGGCTGGAGCCAGTGAGGATGGCAGGACCTTCAACTGACTGAGGGGTTTTCTCTCTTCCTTGTAGCAGTTAATTCATTTCACCATCCAGATTATGGTTTGGCATCATTTTCTTGCATTGAGTGTTAGGGTTTGAGAAACACACAGATGAACCAAGTCAATTTTCAGGAAAAGCTGATCTCAGTATCAAGGTCATCTGGTGATAGGACAAGGGGCACTGGGTGCCAGCTGGAACAGAGGAGGTTCCCTATCAATATCAGCAGGAACTTCTTCCCAGGGAGGGTCCCGGAGCACTGGACCAGGCTGCCCAGGGGGGTTGTGGAGTCTCCTTCTCTGGAGATGTTCCAGCCCTGCCTGGCTGTGTTCCTGTGCCACTTGGTCTGGGTGATCCTGCTGTGGCAGGGGGATTGGACTGGATGATCTTTCGAGGTCCCTTCTGATCCCTAAGGATTCCATGATTCTAAGTTCATCTGGGCAGGGTTGGTGTATGGTTGTGCTGAACTTCAGGCAGCTGGCCCTGGCCAAGGAGTGTGCTGTGGTGCCTGGGATGGCTCTGAATCACCTTGTACTCTTCTGCCTACTGTGCCTCCCGCCTTTCCACAGACCCTTTGGGATCTGACCGCACAGAGTGCGTCGGCTTAATTAAAACTAACTTAAAAAGAGAAAGAGTTAAAAACATGTGAAAGATGCTGGGGCCACAGCTGGCAAACGCAGAGCCTCAAGTTAAACTGAATTGAACAAAAATAGGTTGAAATCCACAGAGAGTAGCTGCACCAGGGTTGCTACCCATTTAAGTTAATTGCTTTAAAAGAATGCTTTTAATTAATCCTGTGTGTTCCTATAGGTGGAGGAGACCTCCCTCGGAGGCAGTGGGAAGTGGTCGGTGTTCTCAGGCAGGGATGAAGGCAAGAAAAAGCATTTAGCCATCCGCATCCTCCCCTCATTGGGAGGAGCAGGTAGTCCAGACGCCGATCCAGTGATGCTGATTCAGAACCATGAAGAGTCATCAAAGGTTTTGCGTCACCTGGGCAAGGCAAGCTGCTTAGTGTTTTACCCCCTTCTCTACCCAAGGGAATAAAACAGCAAAGGATAATTGCATCCAATTCCCTGGGGTGCCTAAGAGTAAATATATGAAGCATTAGGAGGAGACAAGATGCTGCAGTGATGGGGACCATGTTAAAACTCTCACTGCCTTTCTATGAGTGTTAGGGATTGGAAGGGACCTGGAAAGATCATCCAGTCCAGTCCCCCTGCCACAGCAGGATCCCCTAGATCCAGTCACACATGAACAGGCCAGGTGGGTTTGACACTTCTCCAGAGAAGGAGATTCCACAACGCCCCTGGGCAGCCCTTTCACCGGGAAGAGGTTTCTTCTCCTCTTGATGTGGAACCTCCTCTGTTCCAGCTGACACCCAGTGCCCCTTGTCCTAGCATTGGGTGCCCCTGAGCAGAGCCTGGCTCCTGACCCCCACCCTTTCCATAGTGATCAGCAGTCATGAGGTCACTCTTCAGGCTCCTCTTCTCCAAGCTCAAGAGCCCCAGCTCCCTCATCCTTTCCTGCTCAGGGAGATGCTTCCTCATCTTTGTGGCTCTGCACTGGACTCTCTCAAGCAGCTCTGTGTCCAAATGATGTGTATTGCTTCACGGGGTGGCTCGCAGCCATCCATTCCTTTTCAGACAATGAAGGTGTTAGTTGTGTTAGCAGAACGATCGCTGACAAAGTCACGATGTATTTTTTGTAATGAAATTTAAACATTGATGATGGCTTTACAGAACCACAGCGAGGGGAAAAAAAACCAACCCCAAATGCATTAAAAAATCTTCACCTTTAACATCTTCGAACAGATCTAGTGCCGTTGGATGGAAAATGATTTTAACAGGATATTACTGCTCGCTCGCAATATTTCTGCTGTACAACAATATTACGCTCGGTGTTAAACTTTATTACTAGCCCTGGGATCAAATTAGTTCAATATTGGCTGCTTTGCTAACGTGGTTTCACAATTGCAACACGGGGTAATGCGATAGCGCTAAAAATAATAACACGGCAAACAGACCCGAACCCCCTCAACCCAAATTTCACCGAGGAACAGAAAGTGACATAGTGGGAAGGTACATGACAGGGGCTGAATTTTAATGCAGGGCGCTGTGAAAATGTCTTTCTGGAACGGCTTGGAGCCAGAAGCAGCCTTTTGATTATATTATAGGCAGGCTGATGACTGTCACAGGGAAGAGTGTCAAATAGGGAGCAGGCAGGAAAGAAGGCACCAGTTTCATCGCGGTGACTAAGCCTGGTTTGCCCGGAGGTGAATTTAGAGCAACGTCATCGTGCTGTCATTGCTTTCCTGAGGAACGGAGGCTTCCGAGGTGGGACTTTTTGAAGTTATTTGTATTTCTAAATTGGTTGAGCTTAACCTCTGAAGGGTTGAGTACATTAGGGTGGAAATACAAGTCTGAGGAGTGGTATAACAGCATAATCTGCGTGTGGTGTTCAGACACCCAGCCTGCGACGCTATGCCATGTTCCATCAGACATCTTCCTTCCGCTGCTGTGTCATCCGCTCTTTCAATTACAGAGCCCATGACCTCCTTCAGACAGACACTGTCTCCTGTTTCATGTTTGTGCGGAGCTTGATGCAACAGGACCTATTCCCTGCTGTTATTTTTGGGCTGCCCTGAGTCCTAGTGGACCGAGGTCTGGGGAGCCTATTTCTGAAGGGGTGAAAGCCTGAGGAACAATCCCGCAGGCAGAACTAAGCAGGCAGAGAAAAGTGACAGTTAGGGCTGTTTATGGCAACTGCAAAGCTCCATCTGAAGCAGTGACTTCACAGCTGCGTTCAGTATGGTGTGTCACAGGTGTAGCTTGGGTCCTGGCGTGTCTCCACATCACCCGCACCTTAGGGATACCCATCCCTCAGGGAGCAGCCAGGCCTTGCAGCACCTTCTTATGACGAGTAGAAGGTGACATCAGAATCACACGGTGATTAGAATGACACTCTTCCCTTTCTTTGATGAAAGTAGGAAGAGGATTATAGCATCTACTGGGTGCTGCTATTACAAGCAAGGGTGAAGTTAGGTACTGCTTCCACCCATGGCTGGAGTTGGTGGGATGCTTCAGGTACACTGAAGTGGGGAAAAACTTGAAGTGAATGGTCCTTCACCACAGATGCAGACTCAATTTATCTTGCAGCACAATATAAACTCAACCAGAAGGGCTGGCTTCACCCCGTGGTGCCACTGGTAGACATGAGCTAACTGCAGACAAGCTGCTGCTGCGTGTCACTGTCTTCCCTCTGCTCCTGAATGAATAGGCATCCAAGAGCCACCCACCTAAATCTCCCAGCCTTGATCCTTGGGCAGAATAACTCTCCAACTCACTCTGGCAGCCAGAGCCCCTCTCTGTCCTCAGCAGCCTCTAGGATGCAAGAGCAGGGTCAGGGCTGCCTTCCCCCTCAGCCTCCCAATGCAGCCACCCCAGGGTGCCCACCATGGCCCAGGAAGCGAGGGCTTTTCAGGGGTGATTAGGAGCACAAAGAGCTGTGCCTGGCAATTAGCGAGAGGCTGTGGGACTGTGACAGGCATGACTGGAATCTGGAGCAGACAGAGCACTGAAACCATCTATGGCCACGGCCTCAGCTCTGTGTTTCAGCAGCAGGTTTTAAAGTTGGGGGGATCTGTTCTGTTGCATCATTTAGGGGGGGTTAAATGTGGGTTTATCTTTCCCCCCCAGGTCTCTCAAGCAGAATCAGCCCATGGTGTGGAGGCAGGAGGTTTTGGAACGTTTAGACCTGGAGCAAAGAACGAAGACCCAGAAACTAACAGTAATGAGAGTGCATCCTTCCTGAGCCAACCATGGGGAGAGCAAATCAATCACGTCCTGCTCTCCGCTGGGACCAGCCAGTGATTGATTCAGCTCCTGTCGGCTGCCCTTATGGACCGGGATGTGCGTGAACATGAAAGGAGCAGAACAAAGGCCCCATTACAGCAGTGGGCAGAGAGGAGGCTCCCCTGCTGCTTGATGCATCTCTCCCTCTCTAAACCATTGCAGCCACCCTGTCTTTGTCCTCCTTCCTCCTCTAGTGCTTTGATCCTTCCTTTCCTCTGCCTGGCCCCCAGACCCTTTTTCCAGTTCCTCTCAACTGTGATGTTTTCTTGTTGGGAAAGTTCCGGTAGCCTCACAGAGCTGTTCCTGGCCAATCCCTGCGGTCAGTCCTTTCACATCTGCTTTTCTCTCCTCAGCCTCCCTCATCCACCCCTCGCAGAAGGAATAAAGATCCAGTCCCGGTTAAGATTCCGCTTTGGGGGATTCGTTGTCGCCGTTACACCGGTCTCCCAGTTCTGCCTTGTGGTTCCCAGTGCCTGTCTCCCATTTGTCTTTATTTTGGCTTGGCTAGGACCGTGGATCTGAGTCACAGCAGCAGAACGGAGCATGGTTATTTTGGTTTGAAAAGGGTTTCTGTCCCTTCCCACTGAACAGAGAAGTGTGAAGGGATGAAAATTTGCCTGTGATTTTTCTTCCCTAAACTTCTTGCTTTCACCCACATTACTCATAGTCCCTGGCTCTTCCCCCTCAGGGCTTTTCTGGGCTCATGTTGCTGAGGCCTCTCAGGAGATTGATGGCTGAAGCCAGCAGTACCAAGACGTGAAGCTAAATAGAGCAGGGAATAAGGTACTGGCTGCTCTGTCTGAAGGTAACTCGCTCCTCTGCTGACTGGCTGGGGTGGTTTTGGCACCTCAGAGACAATGTGAGGCTTCATGCTGTAGAGGAGAGCAGCAAGGTTGGGGAAGGGACTGGAGGGAAAGTCTGATGCTGAAGGAGCTGGAGTTGTTTAGCCTGGAGAGGAGGAGACTAAGGGGAGACCTTACCCCTCTCTACAACTCCCTGAAGGGAAGTTACAGAAAGGTGAGGG
The DNA here is from genome assembly GCA_013397515.1 of Upupa epops. Classification (NCBI taxonomy): domain Eukaryota; kingdom Metazoa; phylum Chordata; class Aves; order Bucerotiformes; family Upupidae; genus Upupa; species Upupa epops. The sequence goes on from VZRI01002959.1 coordinate 449,941, forward strand.
TCAGGCTCTTACCCCAGGCAACCAGCACCAAGACAAGAGGGCAGGGTCTGAAGCTGCACTGGGGGAGGGTTAGGTTGGATGTCAGGAAGCCCTTCCTCATGGAAAGGGTGCTCAGAACCTGGAATTGACTGCCCAGGGCAGTGGTGGGAGTCCCCATCCCTGCAGGGATTTAAGGTCAGAGTGGTTGTGGCACTTAATGCCCTGGTCTGGGTGATGGGGTGATGTTAGGTCCTGGGCTGGGCTGGATGAGCTCAGAGGGCTTTGGCAGCCTCAACAGTTCTGAGTCCAAGGACTTGTGGGAGGATCTTTTCCTGGCTCTCACTGTCCCCGGATGTGTATGTATATTGGTGAAGACTTAATGCATCCAGCTTGAGTTCACAGGCTTCAGCGTCTTGGGGCTACTTTTTATGGGACTCCTAGACTTTCTCAGAGAGACTGTGGATGCTCAGAGCTCTAACAGCCCAAATGTCCTGCTGGCCTGATCACCCTGGTGCTCATTTTTGTGTTGCCAGCTGTTGTTTGACTCAGAAACAAGAACCAGAGCTGCAATAGCTTCGTAAGGACAGGGAAAGATCTAACACTCCAGGATAGCTGGAGCTCTGTAGCTCTCTACTGCTTCCACAACAAGAGGGGTGGTTCCAGGTAAGCGGTTCCATCAACACCTGATCCTTTTTCTGCTGATTCATGGGGCACTGCTCCCTTTACTAAGTCCTTCCTTCCTCCCCCCTGTTTAATCATCCCTCCATTACTCAATCAGTCCAAACAAAGCTCTGGTTGTGACAAGAGAAGCATTTTGATGTCTCCAATCCATACACCCATGCAAACTCAGCAGAACCTAGCGGTACGTGGTGACCTGGTTAGCATTCTGCAGCTCCACGGTTAGGTTTGGACGGGGGGGAGGGTGTCTGCGTGGTTTTTTCCCCCCTTTATCTTTGCAGGGACACACACACACACAGGGAAAGGGCAAAGGCTAAAACCTCAGAGGGGCTGCTTACAGTTTCATCAATATTTCATGATTAAGAAGGTGACAGAATTCTGCTTTATTTAATAAGAGCAGTCCCTAGGTAGCTCCTGCTTTCCCAGCCTGCTGCTGTAATTACAAACTCTTTGTGCATGAGCTGAGCAGCTTCACCGAGTTGTCTGCCCCTCGACTCTTTTAAATGAAAGGCTTGGCTTTTGCCTTGGTCAGCCCCCTGCTTCTCCTGGAACCAGTGACAGTTTTCATAGTCGATGGTAAGGGAATCGGGAAAGGGAGAGAAAAAGACCTTGAGAGGGAAAAGCCAGGTGAATTTCACCCTCCCTGAGCACAGCCTGTGAGCATCAGGCCGTAGTAGTCAAAATGTCAGAAGAGACTCTCTGAGTTAAGAGTCACCGTAAGCTGGGAGCAGCAGCACCCACCAGCTGGGTAGAGAGTGGCCCAGCAAAGCCATCACTGGCTCTGGGTGGGCGTAATGGGCCAGTAGCTGGGTGGCTTCTCAGGGCTGCAGGAAACACCGTGCTAGGAGCAGATGTGGTTATTAGAATGCTGAGTGCTTTGCCAGTCCTGGGTGTTTCACACACAAAGGAATTACGAGGAGCACGGCTGTGTTTCGAGCTCCCAATGTGGAGATCAGAAGGGGCTATAGAAAAACACCCCAAGGCTTTGTTCTCCCTTTATTCCTGCAAGGAGGGCTTGGGTTGGACCATGGCATCATGCAGTGGTGCCAGTAAGGGGAAAAGGAGGTCTTTAGACCTCTTAACGTTCCTTCTCTCATCCATTTGTTGTAGTTTAGAAGTGCCTGTTGCTGGGTCCATGCTGGCTCATCTCCACCTCCGGATGCTTTGAGGCATAGGATGTGTCAGGGGTGAGCACAGGCGCTTTGACGCAGGAGGCACTCCTCCTGGCTGGTGTAACAGCCCTTCTCACACACAGCAGAGAGGAAACAGTCTAGGAATTCCCTGGAGTATGTGGGAGATGATGTACTGGAGCAGGCTGCCCAGGAAGTGGTGGAGTCACCATCCCCAGGCGTGTGCAGAAAACATGCAGATGTGGCGGGGTTGACAGCTGAACTTGATGACCTTGAAGGTCTCTTCCAACTTTAACGATTCCCTGAGTCTCCTCAGCTTCTGGGTGACAGGCTGGTTTTCCTCTTGGACCAAGCTATGAACTTCTGGGCCGCAGCAAGCAGTCCCCTCAGGATTACCCCTCCTGGCAGGATGTTTCATTAGCATCTCCAAGGGATGCTGTTAGCCCGTCTGGAGGTGTCACCGCAGGAAGGCTTGGTCCTTTCAGGGCTTCGGACCATGCTGTCTTTGCTTTAGACCACACAGGGAAGTCACAGCTGGCTCAGTGAAGGGGTTGTTTGCAGAGGGGACAAGGTGAGTGACAGAGGGGCGAGGGAGGACTCTGGCAGAATGAAGGGAGGTGTTTGCTGCTGGACTGCCTCCTCGCATTCATCTGACTTCTTTGTTGCGGTCTGAGGAGGGCAAATTCCAGGAGAGATCAGCATTCAGCCTGCGGCAGGATCAAAGCAGCCTCATTTCCAGGGTTCCTGTGTGGTGTTTGGATTCTCTGGCATTAGGACAAGGTCAGGATTTTCCATCAGCTGGGACATTGAAAGCCACATGTGCTCTGAGTAAAGGAAACGAGGAGTTCCCCTTCTCTGGAGACGCTTAAAACCCGCCTGGACATGTTCCTGTGTGACTGCAGGTAGGGGCTCCTGCCTTGGCAGGGGGAGTGGGCCCGATGATCTTTTG
>VZRI01002959.1:452818-478418 GCA_013397515.1 Upupa epops
TCAGCACCCTCAGCATGAAGAAAGTCCTCCTGACTTCCAGTCTCAACCTCCCCTCTTCCAGCTGGAAACCATTCCTCCTGCTCCTACCACTCCCAGCCCTTGGAAACAGCCCCTCCCCAGCTTTCCTGTAGCCCCCTTCAGGGACTGGAAGGCCGCTCTGAGATCTCCCTGGAGTCTCCTCTTCTCCAGGCTGAACAGCCCCAACTCTCTCAGCCCGTCCCCGCAGCAGAGGTGCTCCAGCCCTCCCCTCATCCTCATGGCCCTGCTCTGGACACCTTCCACAATTCTGAGAGAATGATGCTCGCTGGTCTTTTCCCCCTGAATACTGCCATCACAGCAGTCCCTCCTCCATCTCCTCCTCCTCCTCCTTGATAATTTTCTCTCAGCCAGCACCACATGGAGTCAGTGTAGTGCAGCAATAGGATCTGAACAAACAGGACTGAACCCCCCTAATCTGTGCCTGTGTGTCCCAAAGAGCATTTGAGACACCCTGACAAGGTCTTCCTGGGCACGAGGGCATCCTGTGGTAACCGTGACCCTATGTATGGTCACCTTGTGGGGTAGCATGGTGGCTTGAACTAGTGGGCAGTGTTGTGGTCCACAGCTGCCTCTGTTTAGTCAGGACTCTGGTGATGGGGGCTGGAGTCTACCTTTGGTGAAAGAGTGCATCGCTGCTGACTCTGTAGGGTGATTCGGGGTCTTCAGCTGGGAAAACAGAGTATTAGTGGGAAGAAGAGAAAACAGCTTGAGGTTCAGGAGTTGAGTGAAAGAGCTGTTGGCGGTTCAGCTGTCGTCTGTAGGTGGTGATACTCTGCAAACCTAACGTTGTAAGAGGGACACTGTGGTGGCACTGGAAGTGCTGCTGAGCCAAGGTGAGAAGGGGATGACTCTGAGAGGCTGCAAAGGCTTCTTCAGCCTGTGGCAAGTCAGGAGTTAAATGTGAGCTGGGTTTAGGGTATCTACTGCTCCAGGAGCAGAAAACCCACACCAGGTGGTCCTCATCTCTCCCTGACCTGAGATGCCAGGTGGGGATGATGCTCAGCCTTTTCTTCTGAGACCAACATGCACTGATGAGGTTGCCCTCAGTCATCTGGATGAGCTCCTCCACGGGCTCAGGATGAGCTCTTGTCTTGCCCCAGGACAGGGGTTTGCTTTTAATGGAAGCCTTGAGACTAAATTAATAACAATAATAATCATGATAACAACAATAATAACTGTTTGGCTGCTCTTGAGCCAAGAGCTTATGGCTCGAGGTCTTTGCCCTTATTTCACAGCTAATTTCCCTGTGGTCCTTTCTGTCAATGAATTTATATCATTTTTATGATCTTTTCAAAGGCCAGGAGGCAGCTGGAGTCACCACCAGTCACAGGCTGTAGGGTGCTGTAGCACAGGATGCTCTAGTGGTCCCTTCTCACAAACCCTTCTCTTCCTCTGCAGCTGAATGGAGGAGAGGCTGAGGGAGCTGGGGGTGTTCAGCCTGGAGAAGAGGAGACTCAGGGGGGACTTCATAACTCTCTGTAACTACCTAAAGGGAGGTTGTAGTCAGGTGGGGGTCAGCCCCTTCTTCCAGGCAACTAGTGATTGGATGGTAGAGCAGGGCCTGAAGCTGCCACGGGAGGATTAGGTTGGATGTTAGGAAACCCTTCCTCATGGAAAGGGTGATCAGAGCCTGGACTGGNCACTGAACCTTGGCAAAACCAGACCGTGTTTTCAAGGCTTTTAACCTCAAAGAATGAAAGGAAAATGATTTTGAATTATTGCAGCCTTGCACCTTGCTTCTTGCAAGACCAAAACTTGGCCTCTCAAATCAGTGGTTTGGAAATGTAGTTATTTTACGTTTAATTTCACATTAAATAAATAAACAATTTGTTCTTCAAAAAAAGAAAAGAATTTAAGAAAAAACCCCGTAAACTTTACTTTTTCCTCAGAAAACATTTCTAAAACCATTCCGAACACCACGGCGAATGAAATAGATGTTTCATTTTGGAGAAAATGAAAGCATCTTTATATTTCCTCTTTCAGCCACTGAATCAAGAAGTATAAAATCAATAAAAACATCATAACCCCTCCTGTACAACGGAGAAACTAAATGGTAGTGGATCTGGCCGCACTGATTTTTATGGGTGACCTTCTGGCTACCCTTGCCCTTCCCAGACCTAAGTCATGCATCAAAGCCAGCTCGGCTATACTCATCACCTCGTAGGAGCGCTGCTGCGATGCAGCGGCATTCCTGCCTTTCATACCCGCCAGCACCCTCAGAGAAACGGGCGTGCAGGGCGGTTGCACTTCTGGACCTCTCTTAAAGATCATCCGACAGCAGAAAGAACACAGCAGCTCACAGAGGCACCTGTCCGATGGGTGCTGTGGGTGGTTTCTGTGCTAGGATTCTGCCGGGTGCGGGTGAGTACCAACCCCCATCGAGGCTGTGCTGGGCAGCACTGAGATGAGAAACATCAGCCTTCACCACAGGAGAGCTCTCAGTCGCTGGGTCAAGAGGTCTAGGCAGCTGGTTGCCAGATATGAGCTTGAAATTCATCGTGTCAGCGGGAGGGAGATGAACACCTGTGGGGGAGAGCTTGGAGGCTGAGCAGGACCCCAGTCTCTTGAGTTGTGGTTGATCCTACCCGACCTGTTTTGTGTACATGAATTTGACAGTGACAAAGGGAACCTCTCCTCTGTGAGGAGGATGAAGCATGTTCCTTGCCACTGCAGTGCTGAGAAGGTGAATTGTGCCCTAAGCTGCAGGAGCAGAGACTCTCCTTGCTTTGCAGTGGTTTGGGGAGCTCCAGCTCCTTTGACTCCCCGTTTATTGCTGCAGTTGCTTCAAGGGACCGTGAGGTCCTTCCTCTCTTTGTCTCCTAAAGCAAAGCCTAAACATGGTCCTGTCTTTGAAAGAGAGAAGTTTTAGGGATCCCCCCACCCCACAAGAGGCTCCTACCAGGGTTTGCACGCCCCGCTGTAGACAGGGGTTGTACAGAAGCGCTTGAGAGCTTGATGAGACCAAGTAGTGAGACCTCCCCTTCCCTTCGAGCATCCTTGCTCTGCACAGCGTGATAAAGGCTCACACTAGAAATTTACAAGAGAAGCAATAAGAGATCACCACGAGGACTCTGAGAAACCCCACCAGAAGGGCTCAGCCTTAAAATAATTAGTATTGATTTGCTCCAATAACTCAGGTTGAATGTGATAGTTCCACAAGCTACATCTGCCTAGAGGCTTTGTGCTCAAAATAGCTTCCTTTTCTACTCTCCTTCAGCCTCTGCTTCCTTTGCTCCTCCAGACCCCGCAGAGGAGCGTTCTGCAGGGAGCTGTGGGGAAAATCCCATCACAGCCTGGGTGGGAGCTCGTCAGGTATTCCCAAAGCAAGCAGGGTTAGGTTTGAGCAGTAGAGGACAGATTCCTGAGGACCAGGCTGCGCTCCCGTGGTGTCTCACAGCGAACAGCCAAAAGCACTGCCGACAAAACCAGCTCCTTTAAAACTTTGAGCAGAGTGAGCACCCTGTTTTCTGCAGATGCAGACTGGCTGCGAGCGGTGGGGATTAACTTGGCTCTAGCAGGAGACCCACACGTCCTGCTCTTATCCTTCTGGAGTACAGTCCCTGCGGAGCGATGACGTCTCATTAGCGACTGGCACGGTCAGTACAGCGGGGAGCTTAGTTCCAGTTGGGCTGAGGGAGAGGAGAGAACCACAAAGGGGACTAAAGATTCTGTAACCGACCACTGCTTCTCTTCCTCCTCCCCTGGTTTGTCAGGAAACCTCAAGGCAAGTTTCTCCTGCTTCTCCTCAGCCTGAAGGGCTTTAGGAGAAAGGTTTGGGGGAGGCTGGAAGAAAATCAGCTCAGTGTGTCCTGTCAGTCGGCCTCCTTATGCAGCCGTTATCCTCCAGGTTCGTTACCCTCACGTTTTTCTGACGTGTGCAGTTGCTGGCCTCCAGAGAGGCTGAAGTAACACGCTGCTCAGTGTGATGCTGGGCTCCGACTCCTTCCTCCTGTTGCTGGGCGCTCGTTAACACGCACACACGTTAAGGTGCTCCAGAGTGCCCTACAGCAAAGGTCTGGGGATATTCCCCTCCCTGCCCCTGTGTTTTATCTCTTTGCAAAGCCAACGGAAATAAAACCAAATAAAGGCTCAAAACTTCCAGTGAAATGATAGAAAATGTTGGGTTCTACCATAATAAAACAGTAATGTCCTGGAAAACATTGNCAAGTGATTTATTACGGTAGAACCCAACGTTTTCTATCACAGTAATGTCCTGGAAAACATTGTTTACACCATTCCTGTGCTTCTTGAAGGAATAAATCCACTCATTAGGGAGTGGAAGGGACCTCAAAAGATCATCCAGTCCAATCCCCCTGCCACAGCAGGATCACCCAGACCCAGTGGCACAGGAAAACAGCCAGGCGGGGCTGGAACATCTCCAGAGAAGGAGACTCCACAACCCTCTGGCCAGCCTGTTCCAGTGCTCCGGGACCCTCCCTGGGAAGAAGGTTAGCAAAGATTGAGAGGGAACCTCCTGTGTTCCAGCTGGCACCCAGTGCCCCTTATCCTGTCCCCAGATGACCCTGAGCAGAGCCTGGCTCCATCCTCCTGACACCCACCCCTCCCATATTAAACAGCTCTGGCTCACAAAGCTCTGGAGCAGCCTATACTCAGCTCTCTCTGGATATCGTGCCTTTCTCTTGTGCTACAGCCTGTTCCCATCACGTTCACAGTACCCAGGTTTCAGGTGGCGGTCACGGTGCTCCCTTTCCCTTGCAATTAAGATCGTATTTTTAATTTGAAGGCTTATATAAATGAAAGAGCTAAGAAAGTCTAGATGAATATGACCTCATTTTTCCCTCCTACCTCCCCCCACACACTTCCCCAGTTGACATGTTTGTGCAAATGTTGGAGATGAATAACGTAAATAGACTTCTTTAACAGTGATAGCTTATTAAAATAGCACGGGTGTGTGAATTCCTAGCGCCAACCGGGAACCCTGCTGCTCACCAGTTGCAACGCCGTCCATGCATTATTCAGCAGCTGAAAAAGCCCATTGTTCCCCTCTTCTGGAATTAATCAGCCGCCTATGAAAATTACCTGTCACCAAAATATCGTGTTTACTCAGTCCATCAGAACAGCCCGCCCTGACGGCGGGCGGGTTTCCTCCGTCGAGCGGTTACGCGGTGAAATGCACCTTCAGAAATGCGACGGAGACCTGGCCGCGCTGAGGAGATCACCAGGAAGAGGTCTCGGTCATCCGTCTCGCCTGCTGGAGCTTCCAGCCCGCGGCAGTGGAGGGAAGAAGGATGAAATGCACGGAGCCAGCAGCACCTGGGAGTTCCAATCCGGTCAGTCTCAACGCAGGGTGTTACTGTCACAGGTCTAAGTCCGACTTGCAGGCTTAAGTGTTTCCCAGCTGTAGCAGAGGGCTGTGAGGTCCTTGACTCCGGTTGGGTTTTAGTTCCACGCCGTTTCTGAGCTCCAGAACTTTTCTCTACTGAAAGCTGTGGCATTTCTTCCACTTCTCTTCTCCTGGACCTTCTCCCTGCCTTTGCTCGTCTTGTTGCCAGCGTGGAAGGGGTTGAACATCTGGCCTTGCTCTGCTGGATCAGATTAAGGAGGCCTGAGGTTGAACTGAGCTGAGGCGCATCCCTAAAGCCTGTTGTGAGAACGTCCCCCCTGAGTCTCTTCTTCTCCAGGCTAAACACCCCCAACTCCAACTCCCTCAGCCTCTCCTCATCAGACCTTCCCTCTGGTCACTTCCCCAGCCTCAATGTCTTCGTTGAAGTGAGGGGCCCAGAACTGCCCCCAGTACTCAAGGAGAGGCCTCCCCAGTGCCCAGTCCAGGGGGAGAATGACATCCCTAGTCCTGCTGGCCACACTAGTGCTGATCCCAGCCAGGATGCCATCGGCCTTTTGTGCCACCTGGGTACCCTGCTGGCTCCTGTTCAGCAGTGTCACCCAGTGCTGCCAGGTCCCTCTCTCCAGGCTGCTCTCCAGCCACTCCTCCCCCAGTCTGGAGCTGCAGGGGGTTCTTGTGGCCAAAGTGTAGGACCCTGCCCTTGGCCCTGTTCAACCTCATCCCACTGGCCTCTGCCCACTGCCCCAGCCTGTCCAGCTCTCTGTGCAGCATCTTCCTCCCCTCCAGCAGATCGACTCATACATAGCATTGCCTTCTTTAATGTTTGTAGATGATGTTTTCCTCAAGACATCCGTAGCCAAACATCCATGAAGGGGGGTCCCAGATCTTCAGATGCCAGTGCGGTTGCACAGGGACTCCTGAGCGGTGACAATGAAGGGGGATGGAGCTGGCCCTCTTGTGTCTCCAGGTCCTCGCAGGGCTCCCGCGGGGCAGAGGCAGATGTGCAGCAGCGAGGTGCTGTCTGCCTCTTCTTTCTGCAGAGGAACTAATTTCAGTCTCTCTCCTTTAATTTACCCAGATGCTGCTTTTAATTAAGCTCCTAAAGTTTCATGGTCTTAGAGATCTCTCTCACTCTGTCAGTTCTGGTAGGAGCTGGCAGGCAGCATGATGACGGTCTTGCTTCCTCTTCCATTCAGGCTGAGGTTTGTGAGTAGCTGGTGCTGTTTTCCAGCAGGGTGAATGCATTCACCTGGGGTGTGAAATATCAGTGCTGGTGCCTGTTTCCCATATGACCTTGAATCTGAGAGCGACTTGCCATATGCTCACGTAAGCTGGTTGCAGTCCCGTCCCCCCTCCGCCTTGTTGAGTTCAGTGGGTGTCTAATCAGGGTCCTAATCTCCGTGTGCCCATAATCCCCATCAGTAAATGAGCATGCACTTGGCTTTATTTAAGATAAAAGCTCCTCGTAGTCACCAATTGTACAGAGTCCAGGATGATGGAGTGGTGGGGGTTGGTGTCTCCTACTGGATCGCCTTTACCCAGCACTAAATACCAAGCCTTGCCACCCATCCCTGAGGGCCGGTCTCCTGTGGCCGTGCTCCTGTCACTGCCACGGTGTCACTGCACCAGTGACACTCATCATCAGTGTGATGCAGGGAAGAAGTTGGCTGTGTTAGGAGAGGAGAACGTCCCCTTGCAGAAAGGCAGCTGTCTCTGTTTGCTCTTAACTGGAGCAACTCTGTCTGCCTCGAAAGGATGCTTGAAGGATGTTCTGCCATTCGTTACCTTTTCAAGGGAGAGAAATGGCTCTTTATAACGAAGAGAACCCAAGAAAGACTCCTTTAGACACAGTATCACAGTCTCACAGTACTGATGAGGCTGGAAAAGACCCTAAAGCTCATCCAGTCCAACCTAAACCCAACCAAGTCACCCTAAACACCTGCCATCTAGCTCATGCCACTGGAGGAAAAGGTAACGATGCTGCTATAAAACAGTCCAGTCAGCACTTTCAGAAGAGAAGCTGTTCTTCTCCGGACTGTGTCTGCAGCTTAAGACCGGCTGAGACCCATTTTGCCGGTCTGAATGCTGCCCTCTCTGCTCTCAACGCACGGAGCTTGTCCCTGGTCAGGCCTTTGGAATTCCCAAATCTGGAAACACCTTCATTCATCGCATGCATGGCAGCTCTGCTGCAGGCTCTCTGACTGCCTCTTTCAGTTCAGCTGGTGAGATCTGGATGGCAGTCTTGTTGAGGTCACCAGAGGGACATAAAATGAGCTCGGTCACTTCACTCCTCCCTTGAGAATTCAACACAAACCGTGTAGCTGTGCTGTGGGACCTCCCACCTCCTCCTTGTTTGATCCAAATGGCACCATAAAAAGCACAGCTGAGATTTCCCTGGGGTAGAACCCCCCCACCTCCACGACACCAGTCATTTTGGCACCCGCAGTGTCATAGAGGCTTCGCGTTCGATCCATGCCAACCGTCTCCGGGCAAAAGACCCTGCGAGCCCATCCTAAGCTCTCGTCAAACGCAAAGACCCTGTACCCAGAGACGTTATGCAAAGCCAGTACCAGCCTTCTCTCTGGTGCTTGCTGCTACCGAGTCGAGAAAAGGGAGCAAATGAATTCAAGTCTGTTTATCCCCATCTGGTTAGATGATGTGTTATTGGCAGGCCTGGCTGAATTTGCTTTGTGTGGCACCTTATACAAGACACCTAAGGCATATGTCTTCCAGATAAAAGCCAAGTCCCCTGATTAAAGGGTCAAAGCAGAGTGCTGACAGTAGGAAGATGAAGCAAGCTGTTACTGAGCTCTGCAGAGGGATGGGAGCGGAGATTGCAGAGCAAGACAGTGAAAAGCTGAGAAAAGATGCGTTTCAGCCAGGCAGAGATACCAGCACTGAATGGGCTGCGTGAGACACACAGAATGCACCTGCTGTTCACCTCCAGAATGCAAACTGGAGAGAAATCCCCCTCATGGCCCAAACACAGACCCTGCACAGCGGTACCTGAAGGAGAGCTGCAAGGGACAGCTGCTGCAGTGTGCTCCTGCAGCAGCATCCATGTTGGTGGCCTTAGTCTCCTCCCTTCCCCTAATATCTCCCCACCACCACCTCCCACGCCGTCCTTACCCAGCAGTTTGGGCTAGCCATAGGCACCCGGGGCTCGTGAGCGTGCAGGATGAGGGCTGACCCAGGAAAAGACACCTTTATTAGACGGCTCCAGGTCACCACCCTAGGTGAGCGACAGCACTGGGGAGGAGGAGCAGTTACAGTCACCACAGTTTGTCCCTCTCTCTATTTTTGTTGCCTGTTCCTGCATCATTTTACATTTCCAGGGTCAGAAGGGCAGCTCTCAGTACCTCCTACAAGGGCAGAGCTGACCCTTCCCTGCAGGAGCTGGTTCCATCTCCAGCACGCCCCAGGATCTCCTCCCAGGGATAGCTCTCGGTGCCCTGTGGAAGAGACTGCTGCACAGGATCCCCAAAGCAAGGATTAATTAACGAGTGTTTGCACAGCACTTTAAAGGTGTGAAGAGCCTTATAGATGCTGCTAAGTATCATTGTTAATTATGATTAGGTGTAATATTGTAATATATCAATATTTCACAGTAAATAGTGTGAAGAAGAGCAGGAGAGAGAATATCTCAGCAGCCACAGACAGTTTGGAGCTGGAGACACGTCTACCCATTGGACATAGAGCTGCTCTGGGAACCTGGAGGGTTCAAGCAGTGAGGGTGTGAGGAGAAGGCAGCACAAAGCAGCACTTAAAAACAAACCAAATCACTGCAAAGGCCGACTGTTGAATGAGCAACATTTCTCCAGAGCCCATTTTTCAAGGAAGCCACCACCTCACCAGCCTTCACACCTCAGCACCAGGGTTGTTTTGCGTTCTTTCCAAAGGCAGGATTCATGCTGCTGAAGTGCTGAGTGGCATGAGCTAGATGGCAGATGTTTAGGGTGACTTGGTTGGTTTAGGTTGGACTGGATGATCTCTAAGGTCTTTTCCAGCCTCATCAGTGCTGTGAGACTGTGATACTGAGACTGCAGCTCAGGGATGGTCTCCAGAGTGAGATCCAGAAAGCCACCTGTACCTTTACTCTCGCTCTTATGAGACATTTGGTGGCAGGGGAATATGGGGAGGGGGTTTACCTCTGCATCTCTGGCTGGCTGTGTCAGGTGTGATATGATGAAAACATCCATTCTCAGCTCCTTAGGTTTGGGTTTGCCTGCCAGCCCTGGGGTTTTTATGTCCTCCCCACAGAGAACACCCATCACCTCCTCCCCTTTCCCACCACCTCTGCCTGCTCCTCCGCTTGGGCTGAGCAAGGGGTTGTAAACCTGAGGGTTAAGCTCTTGGGCCAACACACCTGATGGAGCTGCAGTTTGGGGTGAAAGCCTGTTAAACAGTCTGGGACCCTCCTTTCTCCCTCCTTCCCTTTCCTCACCTGTGAGGCTGAGGACAAGAATTTCCCGTGTAGAACTGAAGCCAAGGAGTGTTGGCTTCTATTACGTGGATTCCCAAGGCCAGGAGGACCGTTGTGATCGATGGGTCGTGTCTGTGTAGCCTTCTTCTGCACATGATTTGAACCAATCCTTCAGCCTCTGTTTTAGAGCTGGCGTCTTCTCATTCTGTGCCTTCACCCACCCCGAGACCTCAGTCTGCCTCTTCCAGTTCCTCCCCAGAGAAGGGATCATAGAGACACAGAATGGGCTGAGCTGGAAGGGACCTTTAAGTTGTCTGGTCCAACTCCCTGCAGTGTGCAGGGACTTCTTTCACTAGGTCAGGCTCCTTGGAGCCCCAGCCATCCTGACCTTGACTGGCTCCAGGGATGGGACCTCCACCACCTCTCTGGGCAGCCTGTTCCAGGGATCCCCCACCTTCAGATTCAAGAACCTTTTCATCTAAATCTATCCTGCTCCACTTTAAAACCCCCACCCCATGCCCTGTCACTGCACACCCTTGTCAGCAGCCCCTCCCCAGCTTTCCTGTAGCCCCCTTTAGGTACAGGATGGCCACTGTAAGGTCTCCTGGGAGCCTTCTCTTCTGCAGGCTGAACAACCTCAATGCCATCAGCCTGCCCTTGAAGACGAGAGGCTACAGCCTCTCTGGTGCTTGCGGTACAGGGGTTGTAGTGAGGATGAGCGTGTTAGCATTTGGAAAGGGCTATGGCCTGGTGGCTGAGGGGCGGGCAGGCAGGCGGGTGGGTGAATGGGTGCCGCGTGAATGCTATCGCAGCCTGAATTTGCCAGAGACAAAAGAAGAGAAGAAGTGGGTAGAGCAGGAAATTTGTACTTGATAAATCTACTTAATATACGGAGAGAGAAACTTGGAGGGAGAGATCTGCTCTGCTTCCTCTCTCTTCTGTCTCTCGTTCATGCCTTATTAATAATGCCTGTGATGTTAATTTTCCTCTCTCACAAATGACAAATAAAAAGGCCTGATTTATATTGTTCTCGAAACACAGAGATTCACACGGAGCCTCGGAGAGAAGCTCTGATGGCAAATTCCCCCTGGTAAACGTAAATATTCAATAATTAATACTGAGGGTTTGGAAGGCTGAGGTGTTCTCTTGATCTCTACAGCAGCGCCTTGACCCTGTCCTGTGTTATAGACAGCATGATATTGAAAAGTGAGTCTCATCTATGCCTGCGTACACCGAGGGAACCTCTTCAACCCCAGTTAGAACTGGTGTATTTACTGTCTCTGCCCAACCACCGTTCCCTTTACTGCTTTGCTGGAGACACAGCACCCCAGCTGTGCCTTCCGTGCCGTGCTTGGGGAGTTGTTTGCTGGGTATTTCATAGGTTCACAGAGTGGGTCAGGTTGGAAGGGACCTTCAAGATCATCCAGTTCCAACCCCCCTGCCATCAGCAGGGACCCTCCCCCCCAGACCAGGGTGCTCAAGGCCCCAGCCGATCTGGCCTTGAACACTGCCAGGGAGCTGGGGGACAGCCACAACCTCCCTGGCAACCTGGTCCAGTTGCTGGTTCCAGGAGCTGGTGGAAGGTGTCCAGAGGAGGGCTACGAGGATGAGGGGAGGGCTGGAGTCTCCTGAGGAGACAGGCTGAGAGAGTTGGGGCTGTTCAGCCTGGAGAAGAGGAGACTCCAGGGAGATCTCAGAGCAGCCTTCCAGTCCCTGAAGGGGGCTACAGGAAAGCTGGGGAGGGGCTGATTGCAAGGGCTGGGAGTGGTAGGAGCAGGGGGAATGGTTTCCAGCTGGTAGAAGGGAGGTTGAGACTCGAAGTCAGGAGGAAGTTCTTTATGCTGAGGGTGCTGAGACCCTGGACCAGGTTGCCCAGGGAGGTTGTGGCTGCCCCCTCCCTGGAAGTGTTCAAGGCCAGACTGGCTGGGGCCTTGAGCACCCTGGTCTAGTTGGGGGTGTCCCTGCTGATGGCAGGGGGGTTGGAACTGGATGATCTTGAAGGTCCCTTCCAACCTGAACCCTTCTAGGAATCCATGAATTGGCTGCCGTCTGATTAAAAAGACGCTGTCAGCAGGCAGACCAAGCCCCAGTGAACCTCACCGAACTGCCCGACGAGGATGGCTCTATCCTGGCCCACATTGGGGCATCGCGTTTGTGCTGTTGAAAGCCCAAAGTCTACGCTCTCCTTGCTGACAAAGAACAGGCTGAACAACTCCACAAAATCCCGGGAATCAAAGTCAAGCTGCTTTGTTTACAGTTATTTACCGAATCTGTTTCCAGTCCCTGCCTGCCTCTCATTGTAACGAGACTTTTATCAACAGTTTTCAAACGCCAACATTGCACTGAAACAGATTTGTTTGGGGGGGAGGGAGAGGAAATGTTCATTTCAGTCCAAAAAAAAAAAAGAAGAAAAGATTCTGAGTCAAATGGTTCCATGTGATTTCAAAAAACGAAACCAACCCCGGGTTCAGTCTCCATTCCTGCAACTTTCTCCTCTAATTCCTTCTCAAGATGTTTCCCCAAGTCCCCCAAAGCTGCTGAATGACAATTACAGATCTCGAGTCGTTTCTATTCCGAGGGAGTGATGTTCCTGAGAATGCCTATGTAGGACAAGCGCTTCGGTTCTCTTCCCGTCTCTGCTTCTTCCATGCTTAACTATTATTTCTAATATCTAGAGCTCCCAGGGTACAGGGAGCCCTGAGGATGTTACTGGAACACAGGAGGGATCGGAGCTGAGGGGGGTAAAATCAATGTGCTCCTGTCATTTCCAGAAGGTGATAGGTGTCACGTTATTGGCTTCACCTCTTATGCTGACCTGAGCCCCTACCTGACTGCAATCACTGATGTTCAGGGTACAAGTCATCTGCCACAGGCTTCTCTGTAACTTCTCGTTTGAACTTCATCCTGCAGACTGTGCTGGTGTTCAGAGAGACCTGGACAGGCTGGAGAGCTGGGCGGAGAGAGATGGAGTGAGGGACAACAAGGGTCAGGGGAGAGTCTGGCATCTGGGCAAGAACAACCCCAGGGACCAGGAGAGGGTGGGGACTGACCTGTTAGAGAGCAGGGGAGGAGAAAGGGACCTGGGGGTCCTAGTGGGCAGCAGGATGACTCTGAGCCAGCAATGTGCTCTGGTGGCCAAGAGGGCCAACAGCATCCTGGGGGGATCAGAAGGGGGGTGGTTAGCAGATTCCCCAGAGTTCCTTTCCCACTCTGTGCTTGAGACTGCATCTGGAGGACTGTGTCCAGTTCTGGGCCCCTCAGTTCCAGAAGGACACAGAGCTGCTGGAGGGTGCCCAGTGTAGAGCAACGGAGATGATNTCAGCCTCAATGTCAGCAGGACCTTCTTCCCAGGGAGGGTCCTGGAGCACTGGACCAGGCTGCCCAGGGGGGTTGTGGAGTCTCCTTCTCTGCAGACGTTCCAGACCCACCTGGCTGTGTTCCTGTGTGACTTGGTCTGGGTGATCCTGCTGTGGCAGGGGGATTGGACTGGATGCTCTTTTGAGGTCCCTTACGATCCCTAAGGATTCTATGGTTCTATGACTGTGCTCTGGCCTCAGAGAAGTGGCACCTGAGTTGGGGTTGTGTTGAGAGCAGAACTCAACCTGACATTTACGCCCGGGAGTGCTGATCTCCAGCGTTACTGATAATTTCATATCAAAACGTTTTGTGTCTGAAATAAGTTTCCTGGTAGTTTGACTTAACAAGTACGGGCTGTACAGCCCACAGACTTTTAAAATAATTATTTTCCTCCCACAGCTATTAGTGCAAACTGTGACATCTTCCCCTTGTTCGCAGTGATATGTCATCTCTGCTTCAGCACCAGATGGTCCAGGAAAATGAGCAGGAGAACGAAGAGCGTCTATTTTCCCCTTCCCTAACACAGAGAGAAAATAAATGTGAAGTAAAGAAAGTGTTACCTGTGCTAGGATAGAGAGGGCTCTCTCTGTCGGTTCCCTCCTCTGCTCTTTCCTCTCTTCCTCCTCTACCTGTTCAATCACCGCTGAGGCTGGACCTTGCCTTCGGACTGGTTCTTCCTCCACGTCCTCTCCCTGCATCTCCAGGGGCAGAAAACACTCTCTCTTAATGTCTCACCCAAGCCTGTTGCCTATCAGATGTCCCACCTGACCTGTCCCGTGATGAGGGCCCTCTGTTGGGTGTTGGGGAACTGATTTTCATTCCTGACTCCACTGTAGGGTCCCAGATGACCTCGAACATCATTCGTGTTTCATGTTGCCCCAGCTGCCAAGAGGAGACAGTGGTGCTTGTTCTCTATAGAGACAGGGCTCTTCTATGACTTAATGAGTCAAGCGATCGGGTTAGAGGTCTGGTCCTGTGTCTGGAAGGCTGTAAGGGTCACACAGAGTCCTGTGAAGCCCAGCTCAGAAGTGTGAGCTCAATGTAGTGAACAAACAGGTTGCCCAGGGAGGTTGTGGCTGCCCCCCAGCTCCCTGGCAGTGTTCAAGGCCAGACTGGCTGGGGCCTTGAGCACCCTGGTCTGGTGGGGGGTGTCCCTGCTGATGGCAGGGGGTTGGAACTGGATGATCTTGAAGGTCCCTTCCAACCTGAATCCTTCTAGGAACCCATGACTCTTTGTATAGGCTGACTTAGAAGCAAGGAAACGATACCTCCATATGGAACACAGGAGTCCTGGATCACAGAATCCTTAGGGATCTGAAGGGACCTCGAAAGATCATCCAGTCCAGTCCCCCTGCCACAGCAGGATCACCCAGACCAAGATCATCACTAGGGCATCATAGCCCCCACCACCAGACTCAGAAGCCATAACCACTAGCCATCCATGCCTTAGCATTGCCTGAAAACTGAAGATGGCAGTAAGTCCCAGCAAATACGGTCGGGTTATGGGATTCATAAAAGCTCATTTTCTACTGGCCCCCTGTGCCAGTGCAGCCTCGAGGGTTAAAGGAGACCTCTTTCACCAGGAATGCTCTCCAGACCGGTGTCTCAGCTATCTAGGAGCTTTCAGAGCTGCCCAGTTCCCTTTTGTTGTGTTCCCAGGCCTGTGTGTACCTTGATCCTCTCTCCATGTTCGTGGAATCGCAGAATCATTAGGGTTCAGAAGAGACCTGGAAAGATCACCCAGTCCAATCTCCCTGCCACAGCAGGATCACCCAGACTGAGTCGCACAGAGATGAAGAAGAAGAGAGGAGCTGGGAATGACCTTCCCAGGTGCCCAGCAGCCAGGATTCCTCATACCCTGAGGCTGTTTTGCACACATCTGTTGGGCAAGTTCTTCACTTAAGTGGGAGAGGAAAGGGAAGATGACTTGACCATTAGCTCTAGAGGTCTATCTTCCCTTTTAGCCTGAGCTAGAGGCATGAAACCAGCTTTCAATCCAAGCTGTCCTACGATTTCTACCTTGACCCCTACAAGTGACAGCCACCTGTTTCACTGTGGGCATCTCCTTCACTCCCTGGTGAAGGATCCTATCTCACAGTCCAATCTGCTTTTGTGGGAGCTAACAGCAGCCACGAGGACGTGAGCATGAAATTCAGCTGCGAGTCCTCCATCCCCTTGTTTTATCTCGCTGTCTGCTCGAGACCCTGGACCTTCATCCACACATTCCTACCAGACATTTCTTCTCCTCTTTCCTAGTAGCCCTGCCATTTCTCACATCATGGAAACAGTCTGCTGGAGACGAACCACAACCCCACAAGGACAATAAAGTGTTCTGAGTGAGCTTCTTGCGAAGAAAGAGGTCCTAAACTTCCTTCAGCAACAGCTCGACGCAGAGAGTAGCTTTGCAAAAGCACGGGTCGGATCCTAAGTGTTTGCTGGCCCAAGCTACAGCTGTCGCTCTTTTCTCGTAGCCATCCGTCACCGAGGGTTTGAGCAGAGCCTTCTCCTTGGCAAAACTCCAGGCTGCCGTTTGAGTTTCATTGCTGACCTACGATCAGTTGTCCTCGTGTCCCAAAGGAGGAAGGCTCTCCGGTCCATTGTGGTTCCCTAGAGCCATCCCTTCAAATGGAGTTAGACTTGGATCTCTCTTGCCTCGCAGGCTTCTCTCCTGTTCAGACCATTTCCCATTTGGATTGACCGAAGCTCTAAGAGGTTAAAGGACTCGGCCAGCGAGTCTGTGGCCGAGCAAGAGAGACCTCCTGCTCATGACGACAGCTGCAACCTCCTTCCCTCCCTAAGCCCCCAACCCCGAGCCCCTCAAGCGATATAAAAGGGTTTTATAGGCAAAACTTCAGCTCGGAAAATTGCAGCCTCTTAAAACTGCAGAGTTTGTAATGAAAACACTGAGAGAACCCTGAGTGTAGCGGTGGAATAGCGGCAGTGCATTGCTTATCCCATTAACGGCCGCGTTCGTAATAGAAACAGGTTCATTACATGGTGAGAAGCAAAGTTTGCATTAAATAGAAACATCATTTGGTGTTTTATTGATTAAAAGGAGATTAGATTTCAATGATGGGCTCTAGCAAATAGGATGCCTCGGAGGAAATGTATATATTTATATTATAAGGAGGAGGGTTTTATTACAGCATAATGGAAAGAAAATGGATCTCATCGTGATGGTTTATATCACACAAGGGATCCGATAACTAAAAGTTTAACTCTTACCCTAGCAGAGGAGTCCAAACTCTGTGCGGGTCTGGTCATGGATCAAAAGATCATCCAGTCCAATCCCCCTGCTACGGCAGGATCACCCAGACCAAGTCGCACAGGAACACAGCCAGGGGGGTCTCCACTCCAAGACCCAATCAAACCCATCCCTGTGGACTGTTGTGGAGGGGGGAGAAGTTAGTGAGAGTGAATTATTACCCTGAACCAGCAGCATCAGCAGAAACGTAATCATCTGCAATCAGCAAATACAGGGCACACCCTTGTTTCTCTTGTCCCTGGATTCGTAATGGTATAAATATCAGCAATGCTAATTACCCATCAACTAGTTCATCGCTCTCTTTCAGATGCTGAACTAATTCTTTGTAACACAGTGTGTATCCCTGTGCTGATGGAAGTGTGGGCAAGTTCTTTGCGCTGAGTGTAGTGAGACCCTGGACCAGGCTGCCCAGGGAGGTTGTGGCTGCCCCTTCCCTGTTCAAGGCCAGATTGGCTGGGGCCTTGAGCACCCTGGTCTAGTGGGGGGTGTCCCTGCTGATGGCAGGGGGGTTGGAACTGGATGATCTTGGTCCCTTCCAGCCTGATCCATGCAATGAATCTATGAACCTGTGTATAGGCTGACTTGGATGCAAGTCCCTCCATGCCCCAGTGTGTGTGTATCCTGTACGAGCAGAGAAGATACACACCAGGTGAGCAATTCCTCAGGGGAGGATGAGATTTTATTGCGTACCCCAAAATGATTGGGTTGTCTGAAATACTCCCTGAGCGTGTAGCCACCCTGAGAACACATCCCTATAGCAGATGCCCCCATATGGCTTGAACAGAAACCCATCCCTTCTCTATCTGCCAAATCCAACAGGTCAATCAAGAGTTAATTGAAAAGCTCCCATTAACTTCAGCGGGGCCAGACTCTGCTCCTAAATAATTCTGAGGAGTTCAATTAATGTTAATGGACACCTAATGCCAGCAACTAACAACCTACCTTTAACGGCCTAATTATTTCTTGACAGATGTTGGACTGGTAAATAATCTCGCGGTCTTTGGTGATCGCTGCTTGACAGCGATGGAAAACGGCCTCTCAAGGCAAAGTGAGAATGGTTTTCCACCAGCCGCCCTGCAGATGCTCAGATTTTACAGCTTGGCTGTGTTTTGATGCCCTTTTTTCCCCCCTGTTTCTTTTTACTGTAGCTGGAATATGCGTGATGGGAAGGAAATTCTGTCAAGGTAGCTCAGCTGGCTTTACTGCTCAGCCAGAGCTCAGGATCACAGTTCCTAAGTGCTTACTGGCAAGTATGACCTGCTCGTTTGTAGTCTCATCTTTCTCTAAATGGCTGTGAAATGGGGATGAGGACTCTTGTGCCCGGCTGTGAGCTTTACCCAGGGAGCAGACAACAGCTCTAACTACCTTTTCCCCAAGGGATCATGGAGTCATCGAACCAGCATGGCTGGAAAGGACCTCCAGGGGCACCAAGTCCAGCCCTCACCCCAGCATCTCCCAACCCCTAGACCATGGCCTCAGGTGCTCTAGCTACTCACCTTTTAAACATCTCCGAGTATGGTGACTCCACAGCCCTGTGCTCCAGGACCCTCCCTGGGAAGAAGGTCCTGCTGATACTGAGATGGAACCTCCTCTGTTCCAGTGCTGGAGAGACCTGGGGAAATCACTGTTTTCTTCATCCCCTGCCCTCTCTGCCCCCAGCCCCTGTAGGGTTGTCCTTTTGTACCACAGAGGAGGGTTCCCAAAACGTAGCTCACATTTGTCACCCAGGATGTCACCCAGCCGGTCCGTAGGTAGTGATGGCAGCGCTAGGAGCACGGAATAAATCAGAGGCAGCTCCAGAAGACAGGGTGGCATTTCCTGATGGGAAATAACCACCTTCTGAAGAACTTGTGGAACAGCCAGAGTTTAGCTGAGAAATGAAGCCCTAAGTGAGGCGAGTGAAGCATAACCAGCGCCGACGATTACTGTGACTCATTCTCACCCAAGACCCACGGAGTTGGCCCCTGTAACACACCCGAGCTGTGAGACCAGCGCTGCCTCCCGCTGCGCCTTTGACTTGTAAACCGTAGGGGAAACATCCTTTCCTCACACAGAACCCTTTTTCACCAGCCTCAGATCTAGAAAAGTCTGTTTCTGTAACCACGTCTGTCCACCTCCCGCCTGGCAGCCTGCCTCGCGCTGCCTGGCACAGGCTTGACGTCCTGTGGGCAACCACCAAAGGGCTCCACAGGTATTGTTTTTATAGGAGCGAGGATAGCGATGGTCTTTATATAGTCCAACGAGGGCTGCTTCAGCTGGAGCTGGGTGAGGGACCTTTGCTCAGGACATCGTTTTCTTCTGGGTGGTGTTGGAAGTCTGCTCGTTGGTGCGGTTAGTGGTGCCAGACCTGGGCAGGAAACAGGCAGTGTTGGTATGTCTGTGTTCAAGAGCCTCCTGGGGAAAGGCCAAAGAGCTTCCCAGCCCAGACCTACCCGCTAGGGTGCTTGGGGGCATCAAACCCCTGTTTGGGGATTTGCCTGGCATGAGGGGGAGCGGGGTGGTCAGAGCAGAGGCAGAGGTGGGCATCGCAAGGCGCATCTCTTACCCTGTGAAGAGGGGCTCAGGGAACTGGGGTTGTTCAGTCTAGACAAGAGGAGGCTGAGAGGAGACCTTCTTGCTCTCTACAGCTACCTCAAAGGAGGTTGTAGTGAGGCTGCTGCTGGTGTCTTCTCCCAGATTGCTAATGCTAGGACATATCCCTCTGGTGGAAGATGGCTTTCCCCAGGCTTCCCTTAAAAGTCACAAGCACAGGGGCTCATCCAGGTGACAACTTTGTGGTCCTGCTGGAGTGCAGGACTTCATGGAGTGAGCCAGTATGTCCATCTGCTGCTGTAAGCACTGGACCAGGCTGCCCAGGGGGGTTGTGGAGTCTCCTTCTCTGCAGATGTTCCAGACCCACCTGGCTGTGTTCCTGTGCCACTTGGTCTGGGTGATCCTGCTGTGGCAGGGGGATTGGACTGGGTGATCTTTCCATGTCCCTTCCCATCCCTAAGGATCCTATGGTTCTATAATTGGCTGCTGGGGGTTATTTTGAAGAACACAGTTTTAAGGTCATGGTGATTATTCTGCGTGAGTGCAGATGAGGATGAGTCCATTTGCGAAGTCAGGATGACTCTAAAGATGCAAAGCAGACATGGAAGAGGATGGAGACACCTGGAACTTGTCGGTGCTGTATGAGAGAGATTGTTTGAAGAAGCGAGATGTAAAGACTGATTTGGATGTGTGAAGATAGAGGCCCAGATTCTCAACCGTTCCCAGCTGCTCTTGAAATACAACACAGCAATAAAATTAGGATGGAAGCTCTGGGTGGCACAGAACTGGCAGATCACTTCAGGAAGAAAAAATAGGAACCCCTGCTTGTTGGAGCAGTTTCTTAGGGTCACATGAATCAGTCAGAGAAATTCCACTTCTGTTGGGTTTGGGTGGGAGCTGGAGGAACTCTTGTGTGCTTCTCTTTGGTCATCGACTACAAGGGTTTCAATGGGCCAGAAGAGTGTTGCTCAGGGAGCCTGCTCCTGAAGATGAGCCAGCAATGTGCTCTGGTGGCCAAGAGGGCCAACAGCATGCTGGGGGGGGAGCAGAGGGGGGGTGGTTAGCAGATGGAGAGAGGTTCTTCTCCCCCTCTACTCTGCACTGCTGAGACTGCATCTGGAGTACTGTGTCCAGTTCTGGGCCCCTCAGTTCCAGAAGGACACAGAGCTGCTGGAGAGTGTCCAGCACAGAGCAATAAGGATGATGAAAGAAGTAAAGCAGCTCCCTGATAAAGAAAGGCTGAGGGAGCTGGGTCTCTTGAGCTGGGAGAAGAGGAGGCTGAGGGGGGACCTCATTAATGTGAGAGGTGGGTGTCAGGAGGATGGAGCCAGGCTCTTCTCAAGGGCATCTGGTGATAGGACAAGGGGCACTGGGTGCCAGCTGGAACAGAGGAGGTTCCGTATCTCAGCAGGACCTTCTTCCCAGGGAGGGTCCCGGAGCACTGGACCAGGCTGCCCATGGGGTGGAGTCTTCTTCCCTGCAGACGTTCCAGACCCTCCTGGCTGTGTTCCTGTGCCACTTGGTCTGGGTGATCCTGCTGTGGCAGTGAGATTGGACTGGATGATCTTTTGAGGTCCCTTCCAGTCCCTAATCTTTCACTGATTCTCTGATTCTGTGGTTGGGTCATAGAGCAAAACAAAAAGGAGAACAGGAAAATGCGGTGACAGAACTAAGACGACCAAAGGAATTACGGAAGAGTGTGGAAAAAGGAAGGATGAGGTCATGAGGCACTGCAGAAGGAACAAACTGTATTTTCCCTGTCCCCTGACAGCATCTGCTAACTAACACATCCTCTCTCTCCTTTTCTCACTTTCATTTTCCCCACAACTCTGAGATGAAACCGCTCCTGACTTTATTTCTGGCTTTGCAAAGTCTGTGTCCGTGTGAGCTTTACTCATCTCTGTATCTCTGGTGGATGAGCTATGAAATGTAATGAACCAAGTCAGTTCAATCAGCCTGGTTTGTCCTGTCCTAGTTCTCTCCTCAGGTCCCTCTCTTACCCTCTCAGGTCCCTCTGTGTTACCTTCACCTAGACTGCCTGACAAAAGAGTGGGGAACTGTTGCTGGTTCTCTGCCTCCTTCTGCTCCCCAGACTATTTTTTACAGCCACATTGTTCCTGGTCTTTGAGGCTGTTTGTTCATTCCTGATGCATAACCCCTTTACCCCAACATGTGTAACCAGAGGAAGACCCTACCCCGTGTGCTGCTGTCACCAAGTCCCGACCGCTGGGCTTGTAAACCAAACGCAGTGTAATTAAAGGATGATCCCACAAGGCTAATCAGCTACATGTGCAGCGCACAGCCTAGGATCAGGCTCAGCTGTCTCCAGAGCTGAGCTCCAACCTCTGCCGTGGCCTCGTGTAGTAGTTTTGGGTCTGGGGAACCACAGGACTGAGTGCTGAGTTGCTTTGCTGCTGAACCAAGCACGTGCTGAGCAATGCACCCAGAGGTTTCTGCTTCCTCCACTGTGATGTTCGCTGAGACTGGCATCTGCAGCAAGCAGAGCTCCTCTGCCATGCCAGGCAGGCGGGGTGCCCAAGAGCGGTACCAGGGTGCAGGCTGCTTTGATCCAGCCACCAGGCCACATCCAGGGTGAGCTCAGCTCAGCCCAGCACTGGACTGAGTCTCCTCCTCTGGAGACGTTCCAGCCCCACCTGGCTGTGTTCCTGTGAGACTTGGTCTGGGGGATCCTGCTGTGGCAGGGGGATTGGACTGGATGATCCTTGAGGTCCCTTCCAATCCCTAAGGATCCTGTGATTCTATGGATTCACCGTGGCACACAACAGCAAGGCTCTGTACAGCCCGTAGCAGCTTCACAAGGAGTATCAACCTGGCATTAAGCCTGCGTGATGCTGTATGGGATTGACACCGCTCCGGCCAGGCTGTACCTTGCAGCTTGGTATGTGCTTGGCTTTTGGGTCAGAAGTGATGAAAATGAGGGATGAGGGAGCAGTTCTCTGACTGTCACTGGGTGAGCATCATCCCCATAGAAACTGTGACAGCAGGAGGGCACCGTTGGCTTTTGAGCCGAGATCACAGGGTCATTCGCATGGGTTAGGAGCAGCTTAGATGGAGGAGTATCTTTTACCTGGTCCAGGTTTAGCCTACACCCTCTGAACCGAGGGGCTCAGCTGGAGCCCGTGGCACCGAGCCCCGTGCTGTGTTCTTTGGTGAAGGACAGGAGTTGGGTCTGCTTTATTCAGAGAATGAAAAGCCCTACCCTGAATCCCTGTTGTGCAAACAGGAGCGGAGATCCCCACTTCCCATGCGCCGGGCGCTCCGGTGCTGCCGGTGGCTGCTGTGGAGAAGAATCCGAGCTAATGATAGCAGTTATTCCAACAATGTTAATGATTTGTAGAAAGATGAATTAAGCAAAGGAGAGAGAGCTGCACGAGTCTATTATTACCCTGTGCCTAACTCTATTAAAAAGAGCTGAGCTGTTCATCCATTTATGAGCCGTTGACAGGGAGGCATATATCTCCATGAGAAAGGTCAGCTGGCTCCAGCGTGGTCATGGACACATTTCTTTTCAAGGAGGAGCTTTCTGTGACAGGAAGCCTGTGTTTGGCAGAGGCTACCTGAAAGACTTCTTTCTTGCCTGAAGCTTTTCAGGTGCCAGCGACTGGGACAAGGAACCAAATCCAGCCTTGACCACTTGCGTACAGCAAAGGGTGCAGAGCGCTGGCAGAGGAAGGTGCTGCGTTTCTGGGGCTGGTACTGGGGCAGGGTACCCTTGAGGAAAGCTTTGTGCTTCGGCTGAGGGCTACTCCTCTGCCCTGCTCCACTCTAACGCTGGGGGTTTGCCCTGCCCATCCGTCTCGGAGTATTTTCAGAAGCTGTCAGTGCGGTATTGAAGTGCCGCTTGTTTAGTGCGGTCAGGGTAAGACAGACCTGAAGTTCCCTATTGATCTGCAGAAGAAAAACAGCCTCAGCAGCAGCAGCAGGGATAGTATTGCAGGGGTAGCATCCTTGGCAGCAGCGTGAGGCTGCATGGGAGGCCGAGCAGCCAGCCGTTGGGCTTCCCGTGGTGGAGAAGCTGTGCTGGTTCCTCACCCCGTAGGATGCAGGCACGTCAGAGAAGAGCTGGGCAGAAAGACAAGACAGGTTTACACAAGGCACTACTGAGCTCTGACTTTGCTCTTTATGGGACTGAGAGCAGGATAGCCATGACCACCGCAGTAGGGATGCACTAGGGTCTGTAACTCCTGCCCTGCACGTGTGATTGCACCTCTCTGGTGGCTGCAAAGTCTACTGTGGCTTCGACTGACAATGACAGTCAAGTCACAGTGGCTCTTACCTGATACTGAGCTGCACAAGGCTCCAGCTGGAAACAGTGACCTAGATGTAAAGCATTTCATATCTCCTCCTCTCCAGTGCCCTGATGGCTGCTGGTGTTCAGTGATGAAGGTAAAACCCAGCCAAGCAGCTGGTCCTGCCGGTTCATCTACTCCCTCTGCAACTGGGACGCTGTAGAGAGGTGGGTGCTGGTCTCCTCACAGAGAGACCAAGAGGGAAGGGTCTCAGGCTGCACCAGGGGAGGGGTAGGCTGGATTTTGGGGGAGATGCTTTAACTGAAAGAGTAGTCAGAGACTGGAACAGGCTGCCGAGCGAGGGGGTCGAGTCACCATCCCTGGCTGTGTTTAGAGATGGTCTGGCCGTGGCACTTAGCCATCTGCTTGAGCAGTGAACTTGGTAGAGAGGGGTTACTGGTTGGACTTGATGACCTCGGGGGGTCTTTTCCAGCCTGAATGGTTCTATGATCAGCAGAGGCCGGGTGACCTGTGCAACGCGTGATGCTCTTCATGGGCCCTACCCCCGGCTTTCCCTGTCAGCAGAAAAGAGGTTGAGGAGCAGCAGGGTGCTCGCCTTGGACTTTTGTGCTGTCTTGATTCCTGTGTGGTGTCGCTCCTGTTACGTCGGTGTCATCCCTGATGCCGTGCCGTGATTTGCTGACATGTAAGGAGATCAGATGGAAGCAGGCTTTCACCTGTCAGCGCTGCTTACTGTTTGCACTGTGGTCATGTCTAGAGGGCTGAAGTGAGACGGGGCTCTTCAGTGATGGCAGTAGAGTAAAAACAAGGTAAAAGAGACCGTTGCCTGAAGAGCTTTGAGCCGAATGGGAAAGACAAGGCATGGGAGGAAGGAGTCACCGTGACTGGGTCTTTTCTGATGGCCAGCAGAGAAAACGTGTCACTTATCAGGATCACAGAAGCCCTCAGCAGGGAAGCGGGATGGACCCTGCTCTGCCTGATCCCACTTTCAAGCTTCATTACATCTGTCCATCCTGATCTGGCAGTAAAAATAACCAGGAGGCTGCACCAAACAGGGGCTCCGGCACCACACTGCACTCTCTAAACTCAGAAGAGTAGCCTGCTGTCTAGGTAAAGCACACAGGGATGAACACTTCCTCTGGTATCTCCTCTTGCTGATAGCGATGAGCAGCGCAGGGTAAGTCGCTGCTGAAGATCAAGGGGGTTTTGTGAGATGCAATCCAATTTGCCCACCTCCTGCTGCCAGCCAGAGCCATCCTGTTGCAGCTGCTTCATGCGAGATGGGGAAGTTGCTTGTGAAGCTCCTTTCAAGGGACGTTGCTTCCAAGCCAAACCCAGCTTGTGGGCTGCGGAAGGTCAGGCTCTGAAACCAGTGATGGGTGAATGGGGATGGGGTAAATAAAAGAGAGCCCTAAGCCTTTCTGAGAGCTCAGTCTGCATCCCAGCTGAGGAGCAACTGTCTCTCTACCAAGGGAGTTGGGCAAATCAGTATTAAAACCTTTTTGTTTTCTGAGTCTCCTCAGTAAAATCACCCCGATAGATCCCTGGGCAGCACAGGGAAGGGTGTGCTAATAAAGATGACACGGTGTAAGCAGGGTTGCCTGACGTTTTGGGGTTCAGCCCCATTCCCCCTTGACACGCTCCTGTCTGTTCTGTGAGCAAAAGTTCATCAAAGAGTGAAGCAGCAGGTTAAACAGAGCCACGGGTTCTCTGCCCGAGCAAAGACCTTGCTGTGACCTGAGAAGTCCTTTGATGCAACTGGAAACTTGTGGGAGAAATGGAGGTCCTTAATGAAGAACATGAAGGCTGCCATCAATAGAGTGAAGAGTGGGGCTGCTGTTTTCTTTCGGAGCAGATTAGAGATAAGAACCAACAAACAGCAAGTCAAATTGATTTCTGCAGCAATTAAATCTACTCACCTCTGAGGAGTCTGTAACCACCCCGGAGAAGAGGAGATAAATGTTTGGAAGAGCTGCAGAGGATGTAACAGGGTATTGTGTGCACAGCCAAGCAATTCTGTTGGCTCCTTTGAGTTTCATAGTGGGATGAGGAGATGATGGAGCTGCATACGTAGCAGAGCTGGAAAGGCTAATTGAATGTTGTTTGATTAGCAGCCTCCTGAGGGATGTGCTGTGAGACAGATGGAATTTCATCGTTACGAGTGCCATAAAGCATCATTGATTGCTGGTGGAGGAGAACTTCACCTGGCCCAGAACAGCGCTGGCGGCAGCAGTGAAGGAGGAAACGGGGAAAGGTTGAAAAGATGGGTGGTTAGAAAACAGAAGCAACTGAGCTGACCAACCATGAAATGGAGAGTATGGAGGAGATCCTTGTTCTGCAGTGAAACAGCAGCTGATGTTGTCACAAACTCTGCACATATCATAGAATCAGAGAATCCTTAGGGATTG
>VZRI01002959.1:478738-495470 GCA_013397515.1 Upupa epops
ATCTGCTAACCACCCCCCTTCTGATCCCCCCCAGGATGCTGTTGGCCCTCTTGGCCACCAGAGCACGTTGCTGGCTCACAGTCACCCTGCTGGCCGCTAGATCCCCAGGTCCCTTTCTCCCCCACTGCTCTCCAACAGGTCAGTCCCCACCCTCTCCTGGTCCCTGGGGTTGTTCTTGCCCAGATGCCAGACTCTCCCCTGACCCTTGTTGTCCCTCACTCCAGCTCACTCTGCCCAGCTCTCCAGCCTGTCCAGGTCTCACTGAATGGCAGCACAGTCTGCCGGGGGGTCGTCGACACCACCCAGCTCTGTGTCATCGTGTGTCCTAGCTCAGGGTCATACCCACCTCAGCATGGGATTTATTCAGACCAAACAAAGGCAGTGGCAGCTCTAAAAACATCTCAGATCCACTCTTTCATGTAGAGGAACTGAGCAGGGGGAGGGTGGATTTTTATGAAGATCCCATGAATTTACTCTTTCTAAAAGGCAGTGATGGATGTTGTAAATTCAAACTGCTGATCAGCTTGCACAGCAGCACGCACAGCACCCATCAGTGAAGATCTACCCTGAAGGGCAGAAGAGGACCGATCTCCACAGCTAAGTGCTGTGTGGATGTGTGGGTTTGCTGTGGAGGACTCCTTCTGGTGCCTGTGTCTTGGTTTCCTTCTCTAAAACACAAGGGTGGAGATAAAATATGTATTAGTCCTCGATACCTAGGCCAAAGGCAGAACACGTCAGGTGGAGATTGTTTACAAGAATTGGAAGGCAAATGTCAGAGCAGACCGCACAGATATACTGCTGCTCCGTGGAAATGCGTGCAGGCGCTTAGAAAGGGTCAGGACATCTGGGAGGGAGAAGAACGGGGATTTATGCAGAGAAGGGGCTCCTGCTGGAATAGCTGCTGCTAGGGTTAGCTCTCCATGCCCTTGGAGGAAGGATTGAGGGGGAGTTGTGAAGGGGAGCATCATTCACAGCTGTTCTTGTCTGCCTGAATCCTGGTCCCTGTGTTTGAACCAGAGTTAAAAACCAGTTTCCTCTGCAGCACCTGTGCCCAAAGCTGCAGCGGGTTGAGTCCTCGGGGGAGGAAAGCATCCCATCCCTTGGACACGGAGTGTCAGGGCAGGGTGAGGAGAGGTTGAAAGCTCAGTGGGGTGAGGGCACAGCAGTGGTCTCTGTGGGCAGATCTGTGAGCACAGCGAGGTTGTGTTTACCAGGAGAGGAAAATAGGCAACAAGAAGCCTTGGTGATGATCGAGAAGCAAAGGAAGCATCGCTGCAAGGGAACCTGTATTGCACAGAGAGAGGAGATGATCCCCTCAAGTGCAGGAGCAGGTATGTCACTCACTGAGGGCAGCAGGACTTCATCAGCAGATACCCACTGTCTTTTAAAACCAGGTGTGGTACCTTGGGGTATCCTTCAGGGAAAGGATTTACCCTAGGGCTGGTCCCTTGTGGCCACTAAGTCCACCTAGGAGGCACCGAATACCTAAAGCATGGTTAAAAATGACTCTGGAAGTTGTTCTCGAGTATCTAAATTCCTTCGGAGTCATCCCGTGAAAGCCCGAGGTGACTTGGTACCAGCGGAAACAGGCGGGAAGGATTGTGAGAAATCCCAGAAGCTGTGGGGTCATGGGAAGTGCTTTCCACTGTGACCCTCACGAAGATCATCAGTGCCACATCCCATGACATATCGGTGCCTAACGTGAAGGCTGTTGCAGGGTGGACAGATGGCTTCATCTTCAGGTCACTGACTAGGGGCAGAAAAGAGTCAATTAGGTGATGAAAGAAAGTTATGTTTTTGTTCTGGGAATAAAACATCTCCATCACTGCCGACACGGGGAGTAATTCATTCTTCGGGCAGATCATCTGCTCCTTAAAGGATTCTTCCATGGAGACAAAGGCAGGCTGACCGATGCACCCGGGCAGCTGCTCTGCTGGGTTTTATCCTTTTCCATGCAGGGAACAGCCTGTGAGGTGGAGGATGCTATGGACATCCTCCCTCTGGCCATGGCTGACAGCACAGAGATTGAAGCATAGATCTTCTCCTCCTCCTGCAGAAAAGGGAAGGGGGAGCTTGGACACAACGCATGCTGTGGGGCCCCGTCCCTGGAGGGGTTTAAGGCTGAGCTGGATGAGGCTCTGGCCAGCCTGCTCTAGGGTGGGGTGTCCCTGCCCATGGCAGGGGGGTTGGAACTGGATGATCCTGTGGTCCCTTCCAACCCTGACCGAGTCTATAACTTCTTCCCAGTGAGGGTGATGGGGCGCTGGAGGGGGCAGCCTGTTCCAACCCCTGACCACTCCGATGTCCAATCTAAACCTCCCCTGGCACAGCTGAGGCTGTTCCCTCTTGTTCTATCGCTAGTGACTTGGGAGAAGAGACCAACCTCCACCTCTCTGCAACCTCCTTTCAGGCAGCTGTAGAGAGCAATGAGCTCTCTCCCCTCAACCTCCTCTTCTCCAGTCCCCTCAGCTGCTCCTCGTAACACCTGTCCTCCAGGCCCTCCACCAGCTTCGCTGCTTTTCTGCAGTGCTGTGATGGATAAGGCAGCAGGTTCCTACCTGCAGTGCTGTGAGCAGAGTGTTTTCGTTTTCTTTAACCGAAGAGTCTTTTTGCTGAAGGAATGAAGTTTGTTTTCCCCACCTTGGTCGAAGCCCTGAGGAGACCGATCCTTTCTGGGTAAACTCGTTCCTTGGATCTAGGAAGTTATTTCCTTTTCACTCCTTTTTCTTTGTTTGAAGCAAAGCAACTGAGAGAGGTTGGCTCGAAAGCCGGGCTAGTCGGGAGGGCTTTTATCTGTTCCCTGGAGGTGCATCAGTCGGTGCAGTAGCCCTGGGGAAGTGTTTGCAATTGCGTGGGTGCCACATGCATGCCACAACCCCTCAACCCTGGTTTTGAGCCTGCAAGCACTGTTAGGAGGAGATGTGGTGGATGCCTGGAACAGGTTGTCTACAGGTGTGGCAGAGGTCCCATGCCTGGAGCCATTCAAGGTCAGGCTGGATGGGGCTCTGGGTAATGTGGTCTAGTGAGTCACGTCTCTGCTTGTTGCAGGGGGGTTGGACTGGATGACCTTTGGAGGTCTCTTGCACCCCGTGATCTCTAATTTGATCTGTAATCCCATCGAAGGAAGCTGAAGCAATCTGCTCTTGGAAACAGGGAGCTTAAGTGGAGCCTCCTCTTGTTTCTATCCCCAAATCCACACCAGCTCCCGCCACTGGGCACAGAGGTCAGGAAGAAGACCGCGCAGTAGATGCTCAATCAGCTGCTCAAGAGCAATCTCACATTGAGCTGCTTTGTGTTTTCAGCAGCAACAAGACCCCCACCCCAGCCCAGTCGGTCGTTGAGCTGTGAGCACAAGGCAAGGCGTTCGCTTGCGCACGGGCAGGGGCAGAGGGGTCGCCACCTCTTTGCCAGCACCTCGTGAAACCGGGCGCGCGGGAGCGTGTTTTGCCTTAGCAGCTGCTTTTTGGAGTTGTCTCTGGCTGTCATTTTTGGGGAGGGATGGGGGCAGGGAAATTGGGTAGGGTGGCAGATGGTGTGAAACAGGAAGGGAGGCAGTGTTTGTTTGCAAACACCGTGAGGTGTCGTTCCATTATTGCCCGGCGCTCTTGACAAACTCCGTGTGGGAGCTCACTGCCAGCTACCGCAGCCCCTGCGATGCTGCGCAGCAGATGAATCGACGCCAACCAGGGAGCAGGTCCCTGCCCCAAAAGTCCTCCTTGGGTGTGTGACAAGCAAGGGCAAACGCGGCAGGGATTTGCTGCCAGGCACGAACGAGAATGACGGAGCCCCGTATTTCAAGGCTAGCGCGGGGCGTACCGTCGGCGTGCCTGCAGCCAGCCTGCGTCTCGAGCTGCTTGTTTCTGCTCCTCACCATCCCTGGAGATGGAGTGGTATCTGCAGGGAGGGAGAAATGCCACCCGCCAACACACTGGGAGGCGGCAAGCTTGTGTCTCGCTGCACCCACGTGGCAGGTTTCAGGCGTTTGGGACCAACGCTCAGCTCTGGTGGTTGCCCCATCCCCGCTACTGGGAGCAGGGCTGAGGGGGGATGTCAGCTCTTTGCTGGTGGCATGAAATGAGCGATGCTCGTGGCCTCAGCCCTGACAGGTCCCCATCAATAGAGGCCCTGTTGAGAGTGCTGAGGGAGACCTCACCCATCCAGCACCCTTAGCACCCATCTGGGCACGCAGCTGCTGAAGCCTCTGCGACCTTTGCGTGTGAGGTGTAGCTACTGACAGCTCCTACAGTCCCAGGCTGGAGTCTCAGCAGTTTGGCACGTTCAGGAAAGTCAGCTTAGCAGTGTTGTCAAGTTTACCTCTGGAGGGGTTGGGAAGGAAGCCAGGGTTTCTCATCCCCTCTGAGCCTCTGGGTTGCACTCACACTGGCACAACATCACTGGGTGTTGAGTCACAATCCCCAGTGCCAGCTACAGGCAGCACGAGGAGCCCATCAGTGCTCTGCTGAGCCCAGGGCACCGGCATCTCCCTGTCTGCAACCCCATGGCATGGTGAGTGCTGGGGAGATGACAGCCTGCTAACACTGGGTCCCCAGCTAGGACTGAGGCTGCCTCCACAGGGACCGAGAGGGTTAAGAACTGAAGAAGAGCTTTCATCAGCATCCTCTTAAGACACCACAGATCCTCCTCTTTTTGGGGTTGGGTTTTTTTTCTGAAAACACGGTGTTTTAGGACATTGCTGCTTGTGCTTCTCCTTTCTTCTCCTGCCGGGAGAGCCAGGATTGATGACTCAGAAATTGCTAAAAACATCACGCTCAGCACTGCCACAATCAAGGGACTGGTTTAAAAACCAGGAGATTTCTCCCAAACAGAGATCAATTCCCTTCCCCTTGTCCTCTGCTACTTTTGACTCGGGGGTCATTCTTCAGAGAAACGTGTTCTTCGATTGTGTTTGGGTTCTAATAGAAAAGTGAAGCCCCCCCCCNGCTGCCCACATCCAAGTGTAGGGAACACTGGGAAGGACGAATGCGAACACCCAACTCTGCATCATTAAGACTTATATGAATATTAATGACCAAGGCATCGCTGCAGTGAGCGGAGATCCGGGGAGCCAGGCTGTCTCCAGATCCTGTGACTGCTTGCCAACAGGAAAAAGGAGTGAACTTTCGCTGGCTGTTTTTCAGGACTTGATATCCTACTTTAATGAACAATCAGAAGGCAACTGGCTGGAAAATAACCGGACCTTTAGCAGCCCTGGTGCTTAATTTACCATGTACTTTTTCTTACGTTCTCCCTCTCGTTGCTGATATCATATCAGCACGGTCGCCTCTCTGACACCGGTCTGGTTCAAATATCGCTGCTCCGTCTCACCCCGCTCCTCTCCTTGCTTCTCTGGGCCATTTCACCACGTCTGCCTCACCTGTCAGAGCCGTCCATCACTGCCTCCTCAATCACAGCCCTTCAGGAGGGGCCGCACGCCAGACACCAGCATCTCTGTGTTTGCACCACGGGCCAAACACCAGCTCCTCCTTTGGCTTTGGGGCTGGGTACAGTGCTGCTGAGCCCAGCCTCGCGAGGAGGGGGCCGTGCATGGCAGCTGGTTGGATGGAGTAATTTAAATCCATGATTTATGTGTTCTTCACACTTTAATTGCATGGAAGAATCTCTCACTCTGGCAGTGTCTAATCTCCCGACATTTCACATGCTCTGCCTGCGCCGTGTCAGAAGATGAATAGCCCATTCATATGGGGAGTGCTTCACATTCAGATATGCTGACTTACAATGCTGATAGACTGGAGCAAGAGATGAAGGATAGCAGCAGGGACTGGGTAGCTTGTTGTGCCTACAGCACCTCTTTGGCTCAGAAATAAAACGCACCCAGTGTTTATCTGTAAACGATGGCATTTTTATTCGCATGGTTTTCCCTTGCCTCTTCCAGCAGGTCTGCTCGCTATTTGCTAGCACCCAAACGGAGTTGCAAAGCATATCTTTGCCTTTAGGGCTTACAGGGTGGTGCTCTCAGAGCCAGCTTTGGCAGAGGAGGCTACTGAGGAAACCTGAAAGCTCGCTGTAGGATATGTATGGGAATACTGCTACCGCTTGGCAGGGAATCTGTCACCTGAAACGCCCCAGATTTTCCTAATGGTTCATGCACATTTTGCTGGCTCCTTTTCTCCTCTCTCCTTAAAATACATTTGTTCTTGTAGGGCTCAGAGCTTCGCTTTAAATCCTTGGCTTTGTAACAAATGGAAGAGACCACACCGTCAGATGGAGTGGGAGGAGAGAGGTGACTCTATCCTTATCTGAGGAGCTAACTTCAAGTAATTTGCCCAAGGTCGTAGAGAAAGTCTGTATCACCCGATCAGGGAACTGAAACCAGGTCTTCTTAGTCAGAGTTTTGATCACAGAACAAGGTTTATCATCCTGGTCTACTATATTTTCACACTAAAATACATTACTTACCTCTAGAAGAGGGAAAACCTTCTCTTTGTAAGAAACGAGTCTCCATCCCCTTGGCAGATCCCCCTGGGGAAGACTCCACGTTTGCTTCTGTCATTCATGTGTTTGCATAGGAGACTTTGGAATCAGTGATTTCATCGAGGTACGATGCGGCTCTGGCAGGAGCAGACACAATAGACAGCTTTAAGTTAATAAACAGGTAAGTAGAAGCACAGATCAGAAGCTGTTTGACCTGGAATCCCCATGCTCCTGCATCAACAGATGTGAAGGAGTAGAAGGGAATGCATCTCCCTCACTGAAATCCTAGCATCCTGTCTATCCCAGCCACCCAAAACAGCTAGCAAACCTTGCTCCTTTGCCTAAGAAATGTTAAGTTACCTGTACAGAAGAGAGACAGCTTTGGCAGAGCTTAAGGCTTAGCCTAGAGTAGTCCCCAGTCTGGTTGGGACTGGTTAAAGGAGTCTGCTGCACGGCTGCCCCTTGCTGACTGGGTCTCTCCATAACTCGCAGTCTGAAGGCTTTCTGTCGGGTTCATATGAGAATTCTCATCGTTTTGGAAACATTCCTGAGGGGGGAAAATCAGTTTTGGCCCACATCTGCTCGAGAAGTCAGCGGTCAGGAAAGAGCACAGCGATGGGATCAGAAGGGAGTGGTGGTTCCTGCACTTCAGCCGCAGCCTCGTGAAGTACTCACAGCGTGATGTAATTGCACGTGTTTGAGCAGTCGTGTAAGTAAGAGGCACAGAGAGAGGCCCGTCTGCCTCCCTCCAGGTGTGGACCAGGGGAGGATGCGTGTGTTCGGCTGCCAGAGATGCGAAGGACTCCTCACTCTAGCACGCCGTCTGGAACTACGTTCACTTCCCAGCTTGAAGTCTCCAGGAACTCCCTTGGAAATCTCGATCAAGTATGGTTTAAATTATAGCTGCTTCTTCTGAGAACACTATTAAAATGGGGGTTGTGCTTGGTTTTCGAACACGGAAGCCACGACGGGAAGCATTGGCTTGTGTTTGAATAAAGCGGCAACCAACTGCCTTTGGCTGAGGAGATGGGACTTCAGCAGGGACCGAGCAGCGAGACTTCGTGTTTATCATCGCCACGGGCAACGTGATGAGATGGTGTCTAATTTCCACTCATTTGGCAACTCAAGGAGTAACCGTAGGTCCAGCTTTTCGGAAGATCTTGGAGGCTTTAGAGCGTGTCTGGAAAATCTGGCTCTTGTTGGGAACGTCTGAGTGGGAATCAGACCCTGGGGAAATAATCTAGCCCAGTTGTGGTGCTGAGCGCTTAGAAACCTGGCCATCAGCTCTTGGGAGAACGTGGCTGCTGAGATGTTTGTAGACGGAGAAAAGCATGGCTAGAACATCAAGCCAAGGGAAACGCTTCGTCCTGTGACGGCAGGGTTGAGAGGTAGATGGTGTTCTTTGAGACAAGTACAGTACCCAGGTCTGGATGATCTCTGCTTCCAACTCGATGAGGATATAAAGACGCTGGTAATGAGATTCATTACAGCAGCTTTCTAATCTCTTTCACTACAAAATACATTACATTTGGAATTTAACTGTGTGTGCAGCACACCAGGTGGCCAAGCTGCTTTTACTGGGAGAAAATAAAGAAGCTGAAAAGCACTGCTACACAGTGCTCTTAATGCCTAATAATGTCATAGAGGAAGAAGTATGTTCTTGCTCTCTGTTGCTGATGACTGCCGAGCGAAGCACATGTTATCCAAAGTCACATATGCTGGGGGATAACGCTGCTGTGGGAGCCCTTAGCTCACTGGTATGTGACACCGCAATGTGATTAGGAAAGAAATTACATACTGGCAAAGAGCTTTCCCCCGTTTGGGGAGTGAGAAAGAAGAATTACCCCCTTGGAAATGTTCTATCTGAGTGAATTTACTTTTCCATGGGCTGGTATTCTTCTAAGAAAGAAGGATGTGCTGGCTGTTGATCAGCGGGAAGTCCATTTATTTAACTTTATTGGCTCGAGGTGCTCACAGGGTTGTGGAGCAAATCCCACCCTGGTTTCACCCGTTTTCAAGGGGAATCGGAGTCTGAGGTTTGCGTTGCACTGAATTTGAATCTGGTGACTTAAAAATAGGGCTTCTAGTTCACATCCCAGTCTCTGAGGTGTTCGTGCTAACGGTGGAGGTGTGTTGACATGGCAACTCCCTAAATCTAGCCCTGAATGCTGTAAGCTTAGCTCCTGGACTACCAGGACTCAAACCTCTTCTGAATGAAAGACTAAGCTGAGTTGTTCTGTCCACTGAGGGTGATGCTTTATTATATAGGGAGAGGTGGCCTATGATGGGATTTTTTCCTCCTTCTCTCCTAAAAACCCTCTGAAATTTGGCATTTTAATTTAATAAGAACTAAGCTGGGCTACTCGCACGCAGTATTTGATCATAATAAAACCAGCACACAGCGTCCCTCCCCTTTTAGAACCTACGCTTGACCTGTTCTTTCCCTCCTCTTTCTTTTTGGTGCTGAGCAGAATCTCTGGTTGGTCTTGGAAGGAGGTTGGGAGTGGGTTGTGAAGCACAGTGTGAGTACTGAGTGCTCTTAGAATCATAGTCCTTAGGGATGGGAAGGGACCTGGAAAGATCATCCAGTCTAATCCAGCCCTGCCTGGCTGTGTTCCTGTGTGACTTGGTCTGGGTGATCCTGCTGTGGCAGGGGGATTGGACTGGGTGATCTCTCCAGGTCCCTTCCCATCCCTAAGGAATCTATGATAAGGGATAGATGTGGAGTTGTGCAGGGTTCATTTACAAACCTTGACTTGATCTTCCTGATGTATCCTGGATAAACATCTCCGTGGCA
The DNA here is from genome assembly GCA_013397515.1 of Upupa epops. NCBI lineage: Eukaryota > Metazoa > Chordata > Aves > Bucerotiformes > Upupidae > Upupa > Upupa epops. Next base: position 487,968 of record VZRI01002959.1, read on the forward strand.
TCACTGTCCTTGAAAAGGAACAGGCTTGAGTGTCTCTTTTCCAGCCCAAATGGAGCTCTCTGAGCCTTGTGGATATAACACCCTTGTCACGTTTAATGAGATACGTGTGAACTGCTGGCTTTCCTGCAGCCTACCTGCGCTTTCTCCTGAGCCCTGATGCCAGGATGCTCATCATGCAACGCTTGGCTGTTTGCACCTTGCTGATGGGTTGTCAAGGCAGTGCTCAGGAATGTCACTGTGCAGTTTGTCACTGCGCCGTCAGAGGGGAAGCAGGCGGCGGTGACATGCAGGTCTCCTTCTCCCCCCCCCCCCCCCCNCCTCCTTCTCCCCCCCCCCCGCCTCCCCTCTGCTCTGCTCCTCGTGGCAACATCCCCATGGCTCCTTGAGCTCTTCCTCACCCCTAGCAGCAAGTTGATGTGCTTTGGAGTGTGTGTGTGGGGTGTCTCTGAGAGCTCTGGGTCTCTCCTGTGGGTCAGAAGATGGAGTTCAGCCTTTCCCTGTCACGTAGCACGGCATATGGAGGGTGCCAGGACCCCGCTGTGAGCACTGGAGAGGGAGGCCAGCCCCCCGCTGGGGATAGAGGTATTGATTTCTGCAGGGGAAAGAAGGAGAGAAGCCTTCCCTCACAATCTCATTTTCTGCCATTGTGTCCAAGCTCAAAAGCAGTTAAAGAAGGAAATCCTGCTGCTGCCCTCACGGCAGGTCGATACTGGGGGCTGCTAAGGTGGTTTCTTCTAGGATGAGCAGGCAGCGACGTGGGCCAGGTACCGGGCTGATGATAATTTACTTATTCACAAAAAAAGCCAGTGAAATCCTGTTTCTCCAAACGCAGTGGAGATGAGGAACAGCCAGCCCTCTTGGCCTGTGGAGCTCTCTTTTGTTTTTCTCTTACCTTAATGTGTTTAGCAGCATCCACTCGTTGCATTGCTGCAGCTAGAGCCTGTGGCTTCGCACGGTGTAGCTCAGCTGGTCCTCCTCAGAGCTTCCAGCATCTCTTGTGGGTGCTGGCTGCTGGCCCAGCGTGTTCACCTACAGGTTTAGTGCTCAAACGTGTCTTTCCCAAGTTGCCCCTCCAAACTGGATGCGATTTGCCTGGTCCTAGCACTCAATGGGATGACGACGCGGAGGATTTATGGGATGCGGCTCGCACCTCTCTGATCCGACATCCTCACAATTCAGTGACTATAACCAGCCCCGTCGCAGTCACCTCAGGCTTGTCCCTGCGTCTCGTAGCCCCATCAGAACAACCCAACATGAACGTGCACTGTCTTCTTTTCACTGGGGTTTGTGTTCCCAGTTCAATGCAGTCAGGAGGACCTACGGAGGGCAGTGTTACAGAGGCCAGATGCGTATGACACTCCAGCCTAGAGAAATGCCTCCGTGGTTTGACTCTGTTAGGGCAGCAGGGGATGGAGAACAAGGGGAAACTGAGGCAGCCATCCTGTCTTTAGGGCAGACAACTGCACGTAATCTTGGTTGGGGCTGCAAAGCAGCATTGCTAGGCTGGAGGAGAGGAAGGGGAGGCCAGGCAGCTGTGATAATGGAAGGAGGAGCTCGCAAGGAAGAGCAGAGGAGTGGCGTTTGCACTTGATGCAGAGAGACGTCGGTAGCTTCCAATAAGCAGTTCATTTATCTTAATACCTTTTTACTCCATCGCTACAAGAGCGATCCCAATTAAGGCAGAACAGCAGGGCTTCCTCTACAAACCTCCTAACACCGCCGCTTACGGTATTTGCTGCTACCAGCCAGAGTTATGATCACCGGTGAAAAATAAGCTGCTTCCCACCTGGCAGCTGGCCAGATCCATCCTCGCAAAGCGGCGGAGTAGCAGGACCGGGGAGAGGGAAGGCATTGAGATGTAAAACAGTTAACATGTCTACAATATCTGTCAGCATCCAGCAAGCCGTGCGGGCAATTAAGTGGTGTCACACTGCACGCTTCAGCTCGGAAGGAAAGCTCATTTGGATGCAATAAAGTGCCCAGATGCCATCAACTCCTCTGCTGGTTTCATGTGGAATCATAGAATCCTTAGGGATGGGAAGGAACCTTGAAAGATCATCCAGTCCAATGCCCCTGCCACAGCAGCATCACCCAGACCCAGTGGCACAGGAACACAGCCAGGTGGGTCTGGAACCTCTGCAGAGAAGGAGACTCCACAACCCCCTTGGGAAACCCCTGCCAGAGGGGTTCCAGCCCCACCTGGCTGTGTTCCTGTGTGACTTGGTCTGGGTGATCCTGCTGTGGCAGGGGGATTGGACTGGATGGATCTTTCGAGGTCCCTTCCATCCCTAAGGATTCTGTGTGCATCTAGGCCATTAGTCTGGATAGCTGAACCCGAGAGATGAATGGAAGTTGCCTGTTGCTTGAGTTCACCCGGCAGAGAAAATCTGTCTTTCAAAAAATACAAAATAAAGAGATAAAAAGAAGGTGGGGGAGGATATAAGAAGGAAAAATAAGTAGACTCTAAATTCCTGTGGGTTCTATTAAAATTCTTCCTCTGCTGGCATGTTGCTAGAGAGCCTTTAGCTTGGAGAACTGATTGTCCAGTGCTGCTGGCTTGTCTTTTTTAAGACCTGGATGCTGACTGGAACCAGATGAGAAATGTTAACTGAAATATCTATTAGGGAATTAATTCTGGGAGGAATTCAAGGGACTTTCTGATAAACCCAGATGCCGAACTGGCAAAGAGCAACACAAGAGGAGCAGCAGAAAGAGAGCTGCAGCCATAGAAGGAGAGGAGTGGGGAGGGAGAGAACAAAACTGAAGCAGCATAAGCGTTTGCAGGGTTGGGAGGTGGAGGGGGGACGCTTTAACCGGGGCTGCTTTTGCATTCGGTCCATGAACCTCATGGATGTTGCTGTTGGTTTAGTCATTCAACATAACAGGATCAGGAGATTCAAGGGGAAAAAAGGTGCTATCGGAGAAGGTGTCTTGGATACAGGAGCTGTTGTTATGCAAATGCAAAATGGCTTTTATTTTATCCTAAATCTCTCTGTTTGGGGCATGGGAGCCTTTCTGCTGCATCTTCCTTCGGTGTGGTATTTTGGAGATGCTCAGGCTCGGATTCTGAATGCAGGCTCTGCTCTTAACACTTCCAGAGTGTAGGAGGCTGGCTTTGATATTTTGCATAGGTTCTGCTGAACCTATTTCAGGCTGCAGTTTGATGGTTTACATGAGAAAATAGCCTGACGACGGTTAACATTTAAAACCTGATTGTTCATGAACCATCAAAGCCAGGGAAATAAATGGGAGCCTTGGGAATCCTAGTTCTGTAGAGATTCCCCTCTGGTCACCAGTGTTATGCTTCTCAATAGATGCTGATCATTCGTGCTACACAAGCAATTGATTTTTCAGACCTCTCAGAGCACCCAGAGGAGTAAAACTGGGTTTCTTAGGCAGCCAGGACCAAGTTACTCCAACAATGCCACCTCTAATAGTGGGGCACTCGTTCAGCTGACATCAGAAAGTCCCCCTAGGAAGCATCTGGGTGACACCTGGGCCATGAGCAGTTGTCAAACACAAAACCTCCTTCTGCCACCGATTCACTGCCTCAACCTCTCGCTGTTAGGGACCTGTACTTGAGATGCTTTCTGGGCTTTGCCTTACCACTCACCCAGAGCTTTTGGCACTCCTCTTTGGCTGAAGCACAGCCCTGACGCAGACCAAACAGGGGGTCTAAGGCACCAACCCTGCAAGGACTTAGTCTCCTGAAGGTTTTGACTTCATTAAGCCTACCTGAGCTTGTTGTTAAGCCTACACCTGAGTTTTTCCTGTGCTGAAGGCTGCATTAGTAACCAGGACAATAAACCAGCGCTGGTGGCTTTGAATACCAAGTGCCAGCTTTAAAATATTCAGATGCCTGGGACATCTGCAGCCCAAGAAAACAGATTCTCTATTTCCATATTGTCGACCAGCCTGTATGACATGGGGTCTTTTGTAACGCTCCCACAACACCCTCTTAAGCCCTAGTCCTCCTGTCAACTGGCAGATGACTGTCGTGCCTTGGGTTCACCTTCACGGCCGCGCTCTAGTAGCACAACAGCTCGAGCACCGGGCTAACGGGATCAGTTCTTTTCCTGGGTTGTTGTCTGTCGTGTTCGCCGTTATCTTAATTACCTCTTTGGCCTTTTAATGATTGCACTGGTCGTGTTAGTTTTGCAGCCACATTCAAAGACCATTACGTGTTTCCCAAACTCTTTGGATATCCATCACCCTAATTGAATGCCGCGGCTGCCAATAAAGAATTCCTGTTGCGCTCAAATGGTGAACGTTACGACCCTTACAGCCTTCTTCCCAACTTCTCCTCATCCAGATAATACCCTTTTAATGCCTTTTTAACCATCTGAGAATTCTGATGGCTGCTGCTCCAGGCACCTTCTCCTGCTGATGCTTCCCATATGGCTTCTGCAATGGGACGGATGAGCTGGAATGCTGTCTAGCTATGGCAAATCCCTCCCACGGTCCACAGGAGTTGCTCTGTGGAGGAGGATGGGTGATGGATCAGGCCAAATGAGCTACTCGCTCACATTTATAAACACAGATGTGACAGGTTGGGGGACTTGTAGTCTACTCCTGCAACTGTGCTGGTGAGGCTTCAGTTCACTCCCTTAAAAAGGGAGGGTAAATTCATCCTCTGCCTGACCTCAGGGAGATCTATAGCAGCACTGTGTGTAGTGAAGTGTGCTCAGCTGAGATAGCTCTGATTTCCAGTTCCTTGGGTGGTGTCCTGGTGCTGGTTTAGTCTGAAATCATCCAGTATGACTTCTGTGAGCAAAGGGCTCTTCTGTGTTCACAAAGCCCCTGCTCACGTGTGATATGGGGAGCAAACTCAGCCCATGGCTTGAATGCACTGTGCATCTCCCAGTTTCCTAAGGCCCTGTGGAATAAGGCAGAGAGATCTTGGCACAGCCTGAGCACACAGTGGTCACCCAGCAGGAAGCCCACATTGTCCTGGATAGGGCAGGGTGCAGGTGAGGTGTGGCTATCACAGAATGATTGAGGCTGGAAAAGCCCTCTGAGCAAATCCAGGCCAATCTGTAGAATCAAAGCATCATTAAGGATTGGAAGGGGCCTTGAAAGATCATCCAATCCCCCTGCCACAGCAGGATCACCCAGACCAAGTCGCACAGGAACACAGCCAGGCAGGGCTGGAACATCTCTAGAGNTTACAATTTACCTTCAGGTAGTGATAAAGAGTGATGAAGTCCCCCCTGAGTCTCCTCTTCTTCAGGCTAAGCACCCCCAGCAACCTTAGCCTCTCCTCATCAGCCTTTCCCTTCCCCAGTCTCATTGCTCCTCTGGACCCCCCTCTAGCCCCTCAATCTCTTTGTTGCAGTGAGGGTCCCAGAACTTCCCCCAGTACTCAATAGGAAGCTCCCATTCCCTCTTACCCAAACTCCAGCATAAAGCAAAACCTCTTCCCTCTTACTCATTCCAGCTCTCTTGGCTCGATGGGTACAAATTCATCTGCGCTATAAACATCTTCAAATATTTACATACAATAACAATTATGGGCATTTTGATTTGAATGATGAAAACCCCAGGCTTCGCTAGACACTAATTGCTATTGATTGTTTAATGATATCGCGGAACGGGAACGCGGGCTTCCTATTGACAGTCAGAAGCGATTGACCGAAAAGTCATTATCCATTTTTAGCTTTACAAGGCAACCACTCGGATTTGGAGTGAAAAATATTGTACTCCGAGTAGAAACCCTCCTGGAGAAACCCACCCCCCAGCCCTCTCTAACCCCCCTGTAGCACTGAAAGCACTTAAACGGCTCTGCGGACCGCACAGCAGGGGATACAAGAAGACATTTAACCTTGGTTTCCAGAAGGAAGCTTTGACTACAGTCAGTGGTTAGAGCACTAATCTTTTGGTTCTGGGACTGGGATTTAAGTTCCTTCTCTGATTTTTATGTGCAGTATGTTTATGGCCTCATCTCACTCCTATAATTGGCATTGCATTTCATCACAAAACCATTATACATAATTTAGCTGTGTTCTTCATAGGTCAGACCTGAGTAGAAGGTCACATTGGAGCTACCTAAACCATATGGATTCTGAAGATAAACACTGAATCTTGATTTTTGCTTTGCTGCCAAGTCTATTTTTTTATGGGAAGGGAGGGGGGGAGAGGGAGGATGCAAGGAAAATACTGAAACGTGTTCTATTTTCTCGGTAGAGGCAGACTCGTAGTGAGCTCTGGGTGTACTCTAATGCATGTGGCTTGCAGCGCGATACAGAAACCTACTGGGTGACAAACTCACTACCTTCTCGTTGATGATGACCAGTATGGGACCTGTGATGACATTACTGGAGGTGATCACAGAATTATTGAGGCTGGAACAGACCTCTGAGCTCATCCAGCCCAGCTTGTGACCTGACATCACCACATCAGACCAGGGCATTAGGGGCCACAGCCAGGCTGTCCTTCAACGCCTCCAGGGATGGGGACTCTACCACTGCCCTGGGCAGTCCAGTCCAGGCTCTGAGCACCCTTTCCATGAGGAAGGGCTTCCTAACATCCAACCTAACCCTCCCCTGGTGCAGCTTCAGGCCCTGCCCTCTCATCCTATCACTAGTTGCCTGGGAGAAGAGACTGACCCCCACCTGAGTACAACTTCCCTTCAGGCAGTTATAGAGAGGGATGAGGTCCCCCTTGAGTCTCCTCTCCTCAAAGATGTGTGCAAATAAAAGCAGCATCAAAACAGACCTACAGGACGCTGAGCTTCCAGGAGGATCACTGCTGGAGCAGGGCTTACACAAAGCTAAGCGTCTCCAAAACAATCATCCTGATATTGGCCAAGCCCAACATCTGCATCTCATCTATCCCACTCAGCTTACTGGTTGTCCAGATTCAAATTCAGGAACCAGAGTAACTGTCCCAAGAAGTGACCTCAGTGGATTTCAGTCCAGTGATTGAATTCTGACCTTCCTGAAAACAGCAATTCGTACTTAACATGCGAAACAGGAATGAATCTTCAATTAAAGGGAGGATTTGAGGGGTTTCATCTGACCTGGGAATGGTAGAGTGGGCATCAGCTCCTTCTCTGCAGACCTTCCAGCCCCACCTGGCTGTGTTCCTGTGCGACTTGGTCTGGGTGATCCTGCTGTGGCAGGGGGATTGGATTGGATGCTCTTTCCAGGTCCCTTGTGATCTCTAAGGATTCTATGATCAAGATCGGAAGACACAATTCATAGAATCATCAGGAGATGCAGAGCAGCCAGGACTGGCACAGTCATAGGAGAGACAGGAGAAATCTACCTGTAGTCTAACCGTAAGGGCTGTTAGATGGACAAAAGCAAAACTGGGCTCCATGCCCAGCTTCCTGGCAACCCCATGCACTTCCCTTTAACTCATCAGTGGGGTAACACTGACCTAGTCTGTGGCAGGGAGCAGATGCCTAGGTCCTCTCCCTTGACCACTCTTTTTACCTAGATCTTGGAAAACATCTTTCAACCTCTCCTCTCCTGCCTTCCTGCCCATAGATACAGCCCAGCT